>PVLA01007113.1:0-110976 GCA_004027455.1 Hydrochoerus hydrochaeris | reverse complement strand
TCATTGATTCTTTGTATTGTTTTCTTAGTCTCTGATGCATTGATTTCTGCTCTAATCTATATAATTTCATCCTTTTGGCTTTGGGCTTGACTTGCTCTTCTTTTTCGACATTTGAGATGTAACATCAGGTTGTTTATTTATGTTCATTCTGTTTTCCTAATGTGGGAATTCACCACAATAAATTTTCCTCTGAGGACTGTTTTCATTGCATCCCACAGGTTCTGGTAAGTTGTATTTATATTTACATTTGCTTGTAGATATTGTTTAATTTCTGCTTTAATTTCCTCTGTGACCCACTGATTGTGCAGGAGTGTATTATTCAGTTTCCATGTGTTTGTGGGGTTTTTGCAGTTTCTTCTGTCATTAATTTCTAGTTTCATGGTGCTGTGATCCAATAACATGCATGGGATAATTTAAATTCTTTTACATTTACTTAAGCATGTTATGTGGGCTAGGATATGGTCTATTTTAGAGAATGTTTGTGCTGCTGAGAAGAATCTATATTCTGATGTTGGATGAAACACTCTGTATACATCTATCAAGTCCATTTGTTCACAGGTGTGATTCAGTTCTGTTACTTCTTTGCTGATTTTCTGTCTAGTTGATCTGTCTCTTTTTGTCAATGGGGTGTTAAGGTCTCTGGTTATAATTGTGTTATTGCTTATTTTATTTTTAATTTCTGTTAATCTTTGTTTTATATAGCTAGGTGCTTCTGAATTTGAAGCATGGATATTTAAGATTGTTATCTCTTCCTCGTGAAGTTTTCCCCTAACTAGTATGTAGAGACCTTCTTTATCTTTTGATCACTCTTGGTTTGAAGTTCCCATTGTCTGCAAACAGAATAGCTACCCCTGCTTTTTTTTTGGGGGGGGTGGTTCTTGTTGCATGGAATATTGTTTTCCATCCTTGGACTTTCAGTCTGTGAGTTTCCTTTTGGGTTAAATCGGTTTTCTGTATACAGTGTGTGGTTGGATGTTGTTTCTGGATCCATCCTGCCAGTCTATTCCTTTTAATTGGTAAATTGAGGCCATTTACATTAATGGTTATAACTGAAAGATATTGGTTTATTTTTGACATGTTATCTTCTGCTGTTGGTTCTTTACCTTTCCCTTCTGTTTAATTGTTTACCTGCTTAGTGGTTTTTTCCTATGTCTATCTAGAATGTCTTTCAGTATTCTTTACAGGGTTGGTTTGGTGGTCATGAAGTTTTTCAGCTGTTCTTTGTCATGGAGTATCTTATTTCTCCATCAATTTTGAACAGTTTTGCAGGGTACATCAGTCTGGGTTGGAAGTTGTTTTCCTTTAGGATCTGAATACTTCATTACATGCTCTTCTTGACTTCATTGTTTGTGATGAGAAGTCTGCTATGATTCTGATAGGTTTTTCTTTATAGGTAATCTGTCTCTTCTCCCTAACAGCTTTTAATATTCTGTTCTTATGTTGGATTTCTGGGGTGTTGATTGTTATATGTCTTGGTGTAGTTTTACTTTGGTTATATTTGGAGTTCTATATACCTCACTGATCTGTATGTCAGTTTCCATTCTCACGTTTGGGAAATTTTCAGCTATTACTTCTGTAAATAGCTTTTTGGTATCATTTGTGTTGTCACCTTCTTTTTCATTTATACCTATCAATCTTATGTTGTTTTTCTTTTCACCATCTTGCAGCTGCTGAATTGTTATTTCCTGATTCCTTGTTATTTTTAAAAGATTTTCATTTCCTGTTGACTAGCTGCAATCTTGTCTTCAAGGTCTGAAACTCTGTCTTCACTTTCATTGAGGTGGTTTTGCCAACTTTTGATGGAATTTTTGATTTCCTGGATATCTCTTTGAATCTGTTTCATGCATTCTGTTTGTTTCTTATATTGTTCATTCAAGGTTTTCATTTTTGCAGTGCTCCTCTTATTTTTTAACTATGTCTTTAGATGTGTTCAGCATTTCTTTCATTACATTTATCATTTCTTCTTTTACCTGGGAGATTATTTCTGATCTGAGTTCTTTTAAAGCTTCTCAGAGTTGTTTCTGTACTTCAATTGCTATCATTTCAGGGGTTTCAAGTGTATGGCTTCATTTTGTTCTATGTCCATGTCCCCTAGGCTTGCTTGGGATGGGCTGAAGGTTTGAGATTGCATTTTGTTCTTTCATTTTGTCATTGTCCTATATTTCCTTAGGGAAGCCGAATGCAAGTTCTCAGTTTTTTCTTGGGTTGAGAATATCTATCCCTATTTCAGGGAGTTTCCCCAGTTGAGTGGAGGTCCTTAGACCTTGCAAGATGGTTCCAGCTACTTGGGGCCACAGGGTGGGCCTTACAGTCTCCAAGCAAAGCGCCAAAGCTTCTGTGGGCTGGAGAGTGCTGTGCACACTTTTGGCTTGCCAGGCAGAATGTGGGCAGCTTGGGATTCTCTGGGCAGGGCCCACATAGGCCCAGAGGGACCTCCAGGGGCCTCCTCCAGTTCAAAATCCCTCTTCCTAAAGTGTGTACTTTTAAAATACAAAACGTTTACTCTGAAATGAAAAAACAAATGCAACACATGCTAAAATTTGTTGCTTTCTTAAAATAACATTTTTAATTAAAAAGTAATGTTCACCATCATGAACAAATTTTTTTGCAAACTGATGAAAGTTCAAAATATATTTTTCTATGCCCACTGAAAATACACTCTTGGTTTCTTAAATTTTTTTGAAGATTTAATTGGAAAAGTTAATTTTTTTCTGATTCCAAGAATTATTATATTGTGGAATTTGACTTTGTAAGTAGGTGTGCATATGCAAAAATATTACATAATTTTGATGGTATGAACAGACAATACTTTGAACAAAGACAATATGGCAGCCATTGTTGATTTCATATCATCTTGCTCTGAAGTCCTACCATGCTTTTGTTTTTCTATTCCCATTGGTTCTATCATGTTGTGCCTTGTTGGATTTTAACATGTATGATAGTATAAACAAATTTTTTTTATGGAAAATGAGATAATATAGTAGCCATTGTTCATCTTCAGTTATTTGGTTCAGAATGCCTTGCAATACTTTCATTCTCTTGAGTGTTTTTATTCTGTTTTTTTATGTTTGACATTATTGTGTGTAAAACTAAGCTCAACTATTTCAACGAAAGAGGCATTATGATAACTACTGTTAATATCCAATTGTCTTGTTGTGAAGTACTGTGTTGCTTGCATTGTTCTGTTCTGATCTGCTTAGATCTACCTCTTTTATTTTATTATCTTTAAAATAAAAAAAAATTTTTTTAAATAATGACATAATTTGTCCATTTTTTAAAATAAATAATTTTCAGTTTATTGAATTCCTTAGAAATAAGTAGCCTGGAACTTAAAATTATACAAAATGTGTTCATGTGGTTATTTTGGGTTCTTAAATCATAATGACATTTGAATTAAACTACCCCTGTAAAATCAGACAATACGCAAGGTAATATAAAACTCTGGAATTTTCTCCTATGAACAACTCTAAAATACAGGGCTTGAAAATACATTTGAAAGGTCATCTTCTATACTTCTATAGGCCAGAGGTTTCATGACCCTTCCTTTTGAAACCAGATAGCATGTGGTAAAGAATATAAGATAGCCTCTGTTTCTTTACCAACTAGGAACAGACACTCAAAAGATTGTACACTGAATCCTGACTTAATTATTTTAAATTGTGTGGTTTAGAAAAAAGCCATTTTTGTTGAATAGCTTTAAAACAGCACCATCTTCCAAATGACCTCGAAAATTATAGTCCTATTTTGATTTAAAAGTTTTAGGATTTAATGTATGGATATCTTTGTGCACTACTTAAAAATATACTTGCCAACTCAGAAAGTGGTTTTCTGTTGTTTCAAACAATGATAAATAGAGATACAATAGCAAACCAGAGTGAACTAAATAAATCTACAGCCAAAAGGGGACAAGAACAACATGTGGTCATGAATAATAATATACAAAAACATTTTCATAGACAAGGTCATTTTTCAGCATCGTCTGATAGATTTCATAATAAAAGGTAATGAAAGCCAAAAACCCTCCCTGTGCTCAGCACTACCATAGTGAGTAGAAGTCTGGCCATAACACATAGGGGCCAATGCCTTGCTGGCTTCTAACAGGAATTTTTTAGGTACCAGATGGGGACAGTAATTATGCTACTCTGCCTCAAAGGGGATCTGAAAAGCAGGTGATATCATGAGACCATGAACTAATGAAATGTAAGGAAAATTACAAGAGCATCTAGGCTGCATTTAGCTTCATGTACCTTCCTCCTGAAGCACACTTACCTAAGGTTCTGTTCTAGCCACGCAGTTAAAAATAAACTTGTCTCATCTCAGATGTGTGCTATGTAGATTGCTAATAGAGAACTTGCAGAAAATGTTAAATCAGGATAAAACCCATATGTTGTGCAGACATGAGTGCCATGGATGCCTACAACCCCGGACTGTTCTAGTGATGTCTCTAAACCACTTTAAATTTTACTTTTTGTTCTTTATTTTCTCCTCTGTTAATTTGTTTGAGTTTTTTCTATTTTTAAATGATACCATTGCCTTTGGTACTCTTAGCAAGTTAAGAGTAATTGTTTTTAAATCCAAAATTGCAGTTTAAAAATCTAATTTGCTTTCTCCTTAGGTATTTTGGGTAATTTTCTCAGGCCTTACTTTTCCCATTGACTCATCATATCTGGCCAGAAATCACCACTGAAATTATTTCTAACTTTAGTTTGCTTTTAACATTTTTGAAAATAGATTTCTCACAATAGCTTCAAACAGCTTTAAATTCAAATTTAGTTAAATTTTAATACCCACATTTTTCTCATTAGGTATGCTTGTAGAAAAATAAATATGAGCTTTCTAGATTCCATTTTTTAAAAGAAAAGCAAAACAGAAAAAAAGATAGAAATGATACAGAATTTCAAAAAAAAGTAGGGAATTATGATGCATTCATGTTGGGAAGGGAGCATTGCCACCAATCATGCTGATTCATGAAGCTGACTGGGAAAAATGCTAGTGGGTGTATGCCTTGGATTAGATCCTAGGACTTAAATTGATCTTCAGTGAAAATGCATATTTGAACATATTTGAATAAACCAAGGACTCCATGTGCCTGTGAATAAACTGTTTTGAGAGACACAAAAGTATTACTCCAATTCCTTTCTTACCAAGCAAGTATGATGCAGGAGCGCATGTGAACTCCACAGTGGCAGATGCTCATTCAAAAAAGCATACTATCCTTCCTCCTCCTTCCTTCCAACCCCACCCCATGCACATTACAGCCTGATGTGTGGTATGTGACCTCATTATAAAAAAAGCCACACTGTACTAAAAGAAATGTTTGGCTGGCTGTGTGGACATTACCACCTGCACTCTGAAACCAGAGCTAGACTCTGTTCCTTGACACAGTTTCAAGCATTAAGTGTGTAAGAGTTAAATTCTCTTCACTTGTGCATTTCTTGGAGTTACACTAGCACTAGGCATGTATTAGTAATGTTCAGGGTCTTTGTAAATTTTTCTGCTCCATGTTCTAAAGAATTAACAAGTAATGTAATTCTGGTGCCATTTTGTATATATACGTCTTCATGTTTAATGGTATTTTTATTGCCCCAAAACATAATACAACAATTAGCTTTTTCTCTTTTCAAGGTTTGAACAGGCATTCATTACCAGTTTGATCAGCAATGTGGTGAAAATGAAGAACCATTATTTTTGGATAGCTCTTCAAGACCAAAATGATACAGGAGAATACACTTGGAAGACGGCAGGACAGGAGTCTGAGCTGGTGCAGTACACACACTGGAATGCTCATGAGCCCCGTAAGTAGAGGGGACATCAACTCTCTCTCACTTTGTAGTTGTGGTTTCTTGACCTAAGATTCCTTTTACCCCTTAGTCACCTCCTTTGTTCTTGCTTAATGTTTTATTAGTGCCTACATCAGCTAAAACGATCACCACAGGTTTGCAGGGGATATCATATGGCTGGCCATTTTTTAAATGTAAGTTCATATGCATCATTTGACATATTCAGTCAAGGAATACATTTATTGCTGGAGCCTACACTTGCTTTTATCACCAGGGAGTCCAGTTTCTCCTTCCTCAAGCCCTGCCCCAACCTCCAATTTGATCCCTTTTGTTGTCCAAAAATTCCAGGGACTTATTCAATCTAGAATTGTTCAAGTGTACTACCTATGGACACATCTGAATAGTTCACAACTGCAGCCTTGTGAACTCATTGTGGAATGTTGGCCCATCACTAAGATAGCATTCTTGGTCTTTCTCTTGCATGGAATACTGTAGTTCCTTAGCTGGGATTCCAAAGTCAGCAGGAATATCAGTTTATCCTAATACACTCAGCTTTAGGTCCCAAAGCATGAAACTATGCCAGGTTGCCCAGTTCTAGAGAAGCAAATGGCTTCCACCACAACTTCCCTGTGTCTGTGAAACATGCTTTAGGTGTGACAGTCAAGACTGAGCATGTGTCTTTACTTCAGGATGAGTTCCTGCTTGGATGCCTTGGCCTCTTTCTTGACTGTGGATCTTTGTCAGGACCACAGCAATACACAAAAGGCAATAACAACCTCTAACTTTGGATCCAGAGGAAAAGAGGAGTCTCTGGTGCTTTCCTTTCAGAAGAACCTAAGCTCTAAGGCCCTTTGTGCTACATGCTTTTCTGGTTAAAAGTAAACTTATGTAAATTATATAGATGCTCTAAATAAAGGGAATTACACTAAGAAAAGAGTAAAAATCCTCTACTGCGCCCTTTTGTTTACCTCCCCAATATTAACACACTTACCTTCTCACAAATAACCACTGGTAACATTTTGTGTGATTCTCCTGGTATTTGTATGTGTGTATACATACATACATGCATTTGTAATTCTTTGAGTTGAAATAGAATTGTGCATTTATGTTATTTGCTTTTTTAACTTAACAATTTACCTTGGAGAACTTTCCACATTGATTTTTATTATTCAGTATTTTAAGTATTATATCAGGGACCTGGCCTAACTTCCCAATCTCTCAAACGAGTATATAGCGAAGGCTTAACTGAATGATACAAGTGGTATGATTTCAGGGCTCCAGGAGGATCAAAACACTGCAGAATTCGAGACTCTGAGAGCTAAACCAAGGAATGTCTCTGGGAGGCCCATATTTACTTAATTTTTTCAAGCAAGGAAGAGATTAAAGTGGAAAATGTAGGAAACTGAGCAGACCTTGGGAATGATTCAAGGACTTTTCCAAGTAACAGATTATGTTTAATTTAAGAGACCTGTTTTATGAGAAGATCTCTATGTTGCATTTCACTACAGCAGTGAAATGCCTGCAGCTACAGTCTTTATTTAGTTAATTGGAGTCCGGGGCCAGGTATCCTCCTCAGCTGTGGCCTTGTGTTGCTCTTTGAGGCATCTCTTTGTTCTGGGTTGGCCGTGCTCTGCCATGCCATAGCCCTCATGTGTGTTCAATTTCCAGTTTCAACAGTTCCCAACAGTATTATACTTGGTGTTAGGTTCCAATATATACATTTTGGAGAGATATATACCTTTCAGTCCTAGCAACAGGAAAGCATGTGATACATGTTATAAGAAGTGCAAATAACACTGGATGTATATGTAATCCCAACACTCTGGGAGGCTGAGGCAAGAGGATTACAAATTCTAATCCGGTGTGGGCAATCTAGTGACCTAGTGAGACCCTGTCTCAAAATGAAAAACAAACAAGGGCTAGGGATATAGCTAACTGCAATGGCCCTGGGTTCAATCTCTAGTACTGCAGAAAAAGAAAGAAGGAGAAGGAGAAAAAAAGAAAGAAAAGGATAAATAAAGCACTCTGTGAGTTAAGAGGAAGGATCAGTTCTGCTTATAGTTACAAAAGTTCAAGAGGGAATTGCATTTTATCTGGTATTTAAAATGTGGTCAGATTTGATAGCTGTACCAGTAAACAAAGCTTTCTAAGCATGAGTAAACAAATGGAGCCAAAGAAATGTTGAGAATCTTTGAGGGGTTTTAGAAGCTTCACATAACTGAAAGACAAGGTATTTGAAAAAGGATATAAAAGGTAAGACCAGAGAGGTATATTGAAACCACAGGTGAAGATTATAAACTAAAGAATTTTTATTTATTCTCTAGGTATCGGAAGCTATTGAAACTTTTAGGTCAAAGAAAGTGTTAGGATCAAATTATTTTTCATTTAGTGTTGAGTAGGATAATACTGATAGACACAAGATACTGCACTGCAGTACCTACCATCAAGTCAGACTCAAGTTCAAACCCCAGCCATATGATTCTAGAGAAATTACTTAATCTCCCCATATCTATTTTCTCATCATAAAATAAGATTAGCAGTGTCTAGCTAACAGAATTGTCATGGGAATTAAATGAAATATTACGAGGCTACTGCTGCCTTATAAATAAACACTTCCTTATTGCAGAGAAATAATTTAGGATTTTGCATAAAATTAGATAGAGTATGATACATGATCAAAAAATACAATGATGTTTCATTCTTTAAAAAACTTATTACAGCAAGATACCTTGTTGTTAATCCCCCCTAAAATACTGTCCTTTCTTTAAGCATACTTATTCCATTGTTTTTGTCACTTTCTGAAGCAGTTCTAGAGGTCTTTCATGAGTGTCTTTGATTGCACTGTTGTCAATGTCCTAAATAAATTCAAAATGTTTATCTTTCATCATTATTTTGACTTTAGGAAAGAGCTAAATGATAGCACAATGCCAGGTCCAGTGAATAAAGGGAATAAGGATTCAGTGTAATGTTTTTATTTGACAGAAATTGCTGTGTAAAAAAAAAATATAACAGAACATTGTCATGTTGTAGAATGAAACAGTTTGCCTGTTTCTCAGGCTGTTTTTTACATACGTTGTTTCTCAAACATTTTAATAAGCTTTAATAATACTCAGAGTTTACTGTGGTGTTCCAGGGTGCAAACTCAGCTCACATATTTCCGTCAAAGTCAGAAACATGATTAGCATCACCTTGATACTGGATCTTGATTGACATGCTTTTTTAAAACAGGAAAAATTGGGGAATTTCCACTGAACTCTGAACCTTGGTCTCAGAATCACAACCATAGACCCATGTTTCAGTGAGCACATTTTTACAGCTTGAAATAAAATTTCATGTTAATATGTTACTCATAATCCATGATTTAAAGTATAGCACACTTTAAAACACACCTCTCACTTGTAGCTCACAGCCTAGTAAGTGCATGGAACAATTTGAAATTTGTGTTTCTAAGGGCAATGCACTGCTTCTTGTATTGAAGATCTCTACCCTTCTGTTAGTACATGGCAGTAATATTCACTATATTTTTTAAATCACACTGTCATATTTAGCTTTCTGGGATTCCTCACTTATACTCTCTTAAATATGGGATCTGCTCTGTGGTAGGACAGCCACCAAGATGAGTGGTCTCAAAAATCATAGGGACTAAAGTCAGGGTTGAATATTACCTATACTCTTACATTTATGAGCCAGGTTTAAATAGATGCCTCAGACATTCTGAAATTGAAAAGAGAAAGAGAGAGATGCAGAGACAGAAACAGAAATCAAAGTCTGTTTACATTCTCTCTGTTGATTATGTGATTTCAATACCTGTACTTTTGAACACTTCCAATTCTGGGTCTGGCATGTAAGAAGCTTAGAAAGTGCGATGTCATTCTAACAGTTAAAAAGCTGAACAAACTGAAGAATCAACAACTCTTCTTTGATCCATCAGAGAAATGAGGTCACATAGCAAATTACTGCCCCCAAAACTACAGACATAGCCTGGAGGATACAAAGAATCACAAGTTACTATAGCAGAAAATCACAAGCAGAAACCCCACAGGATCCAGCGCTGGGATGGGAAAACTGGAACTGGAACTAAAAGAACTACTGGACGCTCAGTGTAGACAACTCTGAAGGTTAAAACTCTAGGAGGACCAAGTCATGAGGAGCGCCCTTTTGTGAATTCTCTCTTTAGGGGCCCTACCAGGAGATCACAGTATCAGAAAAAGTCAGCTCATGCTTCCAGCAGAGGGAGCAATAAAGAACTCCTTTTGGAATTTTGTTTGGTTTGTCTATTTCTTACTGGAGATTGAACCCAGGCACAATGAGCTACATTCCCAGCCTTTTGTTTTGTATTTTAAGACAGGATCCCACTAGGTTGTCCAGTATGGACTTGAACTTGTGAACCTTCCAGAGGCCTAGGATTATGGTGCACATCACCATCCCTCACTAGCATTCTTCTAACAAAGGCTCACCTCATGAGAAACTGCTTCCCTAGAAACTGACCTGCTGGAGTTTATTCAAAACCTAACCTTTCTGGGAGAAGGGAAATAACCAGCTCCAGCTTTCTCCAGCCACTTTGTTCCAATGAAGAGAGAAAAAACAACTGAGAAGCTCTTGCTAGTGAAGGTCACCATCCAAAGGCACAGGTTTATTAAAAGACTGAGATCTAATCATAAATGGAAACCTCCCCCTGCCCACCTCTTGCCACCACGTTACAAGAAACCTAGTTCCTCCAGTTCCCAGTTCCAAGTACATCACGTCCACCTTTCAACAAAAATATTACGAATCATATAAAAAGACAAAAGAGACAGACACGCATCAAATCCAATCAGATGCCTAGAATGTTGGAACTATCAGACAGTTTTTAAAAATTATAATTAATATGTTGTTAAAGGCTTCAATGGAAGAAAGTAGATAATATGTAAGAACAGATGGATAATGTAAAGCAGAGATGGTGATTCTAAGAAAAAAAATGCTAGAAATTTAGAAACACTATCACAGAACAGATGAAGGCCTTCAATGGGCTTAGTAACCTGGACATAACCAGTGAAAGAAGCTCTGTGCTTGAGGATATGACGATAAAAACTTCCAAAATGAAAAACAAAGTGGAAATAAAGATTGAACAAAACAGACAAGAATATTCAATATCTGTGGAACAACTATAGAATGTATAAATACTTGTGATGGGAATATTAGGATAAGGGAGAAAAAAAGAAACCCAAACACTACTTGAACAATAACTAAGAATTAATTGGGCCAAAGATTTAGCTTAGTGGCATGAGTGCCTGCCTGGCAAGCATAAGGTTGTGAGTTCAATCCACACTACTGAAGAAAAAAATTAAATCAATGTTAAATCCCATACTAGAGATCCAAAAAGCCCAGAGTACACCAAGCAGAATAAATGCCTTCCAAAGCTACACATAGATCTATAATATTCAAATTTCAGAAAATAAATGATGAACAAATATTCTTGAAGGAAGCCATAGTTGAAAAACACCTTGCTATAGAAGAACAAAGATAAGAATCACTTATTAGTTCTCCTCAGAAACTATATGAACAGTGCCAGGTATGGTGGTTCACACCTGTAATCCCAGTACTCTGGGAGGCTGAGGAGAAGGACCACAAGGTTGAGTCCTGGGCAACTTAGCAAGATCCTGTCTCAAAATAAAAAATAAAGTTTGGGAATAAGCTCAGTGCAAAAGCCCTAGTTCAATTCCAGTATCATCAGAGAAGGGGGTTAAGGGGAGAGAGAGAGAGAGAGAGAGAGAGAGAGAGAGAGAGAGAGAGAGAATGAGAACAGGTGGGAGGAAGCCAAAAAAGAAATGAGAGAGGGACAGAGAGATAGAAAGAGGAAAATAAACTAACCTTTCTGGAAGCAAGACAAGAACAGTGTGAAATATTTACAGTGTTAAGAGAAAAAAAAAACCTAGAATTCATATTTTGTTAAATTATCCTATAAAAGTGAAAGTGAAATAAAGACTTTATCATACAAATAAAAGTTGAGCGAATTTGTTCCCAGTAGACCTGCCTTGCAAGACATATTAAATGAAGTTCTTCAGAGGGAAAGAAAATGATATAGAAACGCAGATGTACGTAAAGAAAAAAAGCACACTGGAGAATGAATAAGTGAAGGTAAAATAAAAACTTATATTTTTCTTATTGATTCAACAGATAATTGATTCAACAGATAACAAGATTTTCAAAATAATCATAGCAACAATATACTCAAATATATTCATACATATTAACTAAATATATAATGTATGAATAATATTAATACGTATCAATAATATAATATTATTGATATATATGTATATATACCAATAATATAACATTATTGATATATAGGTTTCTGTATAAATGAAATGAATGATAGAGTTAAGAGGCATTCTGGGTGGTTGTGATATGTCAGTGTAGGTTTATCAGTTGTAACGAATGTGCCCTTGCAGTATATGACTACAACAAAGGAGATCACATAGAAGGTCAGAAAAAGTGGCAATATGGTAACTGTATTTTCCACTTCATTTTGCATATTTTAAATTTGCAATAAGGATTTTAGTTTATCAATAAAAATACAAAGATTTGTGCAAAATGAAGTTAAGACAAATTAGATCTTTTTGTGTGCCAAACATCATTTAGGAGGTTTGTTTAGAAACTGATGGTTTTTCATAGCTCTAATTGAGATATATCACAGTTCACTTACTAGAACAATCTCCTTGTTCTATAGATCTATGAATTTTATTAAATTGAAGGAAACCATAAAGTTTTATGTCACATGGTACTGCATAAATAAATAAATAAATGCTCAGGTACTGTTTCTATGTACTTTGGAATTTTGTTACAGATGTCTATACCTGTCAAAATAAATTAATGCATTTTGAGTAGAAAAACTTTTTGGTTTCTAATGTTAACTTCCTTAGGGCATATTTAGTTGTCTAAAATCTGGAATTGAAGCAGAGCTTCTTGTCATTCATAAGTTTCTGCTGTAATTTATTTGAGTGGCACTACTATTTTTCTCTTTTCCCTGAAGCAAAAATAATACCATGATGCTCAGTTTGGCTGCTCATGCTGATTGATATTGAGTAAATTTTCTCTGCATAAGATGAAAATATAAATCTTTTTTGAAGAAAATAGCAATATAAAAGCCCCTGTGTTTCCCTTTTTCTTTTAAATTTCAGCTTGTAGAAACACCACCCTAAATCACATTTTCTTTCCTGCCTGTCACAAAAGAATCCATTAGCTTGTGCCATGTCAGGATCTTAATCTAGCATAACCTGACCTTATGAATTGACCACTGAACAGGAAGCCTACAGCTTTTTATAAACTCAGCCATGACTCTGCTCTTAAGTCATACCAGTAAACTATGCAATCTCTGACAGAACCATTGGTGTATCATCTTTTTAAACTTTGTACTATGCTTATCAAATAGTATAATGAGTTATCATGTATCCATCACCGCATCTCAGTAATGATCAATTCATGGCCAATGTTGTTTCAGCTATTCCTCCTCCACTTCCCATATCTTCTCATAGTAAATCCTAGATATCATATGGTTGCATCCACAAATATTTCAGTATTATTTCCAAAACGACTTCCTAAAAATATGAGAATACAATTATCACAACTGAAAGTAATTAACTGTAAATCCATAACATTATAAATCTTCAGTTAATGCTCAAATTTCCTTACATATTGTGACCCTTACATATTGTAAATATTAGATATGTATTTTAGTTTGTTTGAATCAAGATCAAAATAAACTTCACTCATTGAAATCTATTAATAAATTTCCTAAAGTTTATTTTGATATTTAGTCTTTCTAACCCTACCTTTCTTTTTCTTAAAATGTATTTGTTGGTGCAAGTGAATTGTTTGTCTTACAAAATTTCCTAAATTTTATGATTATCAATTGTATCCCCATCATGCTGTTTAATGTGTTGCTCTATTTTTTTTATTTTCCATAGAATCAACATTTTTACTCCTAAAAATTTAGACTCAGAAACCTGATTAAAATCAAGTTTTATTTATTTTGTCAGATGATTTATCTTTCTTAGATCATTTCTTAGATAGTTTTAAAGTTATATCTGGAAGCACATAATGTTTAATTTTCTTTTTGTATTATTAACAGTTCAGGATGACAAATGCAAAGATCCAGCAATTTTCTAGAAGCTTTTGGGGTTTTCGTTTTTTTTATCAGTGCTGGGGATTGAACTCAGGACCTCGTACATGCTAAGTAACCACTCTTCCAGTGATTTATATCCAAACCATCATTGAGAGGAGTTTCTTCACCTACAGCTGAAATATTTCCATAAAGAAGTAATTCGCTCTGATCAGTATCTTGTTACTTTGCATATGGTTTTCATGGAAAGCTAGAATATATGCTTAGTACTTTCTCTTTGCAGTTTTTAAAATGATTGTGTCTTCATTAGCATACTTCAACAGTGATCAATTAGAGGGCCAGGTTTTTTTTTTTACTTAACATTACTATGAAGTAATCATTTTAAACATACTCCATGTATTTTAATTTATGCATTTATCCTTTTCAATACTCAAATTGCCTCATCATTGTGAAAGGAATCTCTGTAAGGACTACTTCCTAAGTCCTTATAATGTGACACCAGTAGCCTTTAATAGCAGTCTTGCCATCTGGTATGACAAGACATAAATTGAGATCTTGAGTTTCACCTATCTTTCTGAGGTGAAATAGCATTATTTCTTATACACAATCTGGGCATATGGGTGCTCACTGTTTGTCAGTTTTTGTTTCTTGGTCATTTTAGTGGACAGATTTAGAAAAGGTTGTGTGCGTGTGCGTGTGTGTGTGTGTGTATGATGAAACACTTGAGTTCAAATTCGTACTTTAAATTCAAATTCAGGACCTGTCTTTTATCTGTATTTCCTTTCTTTCAGGCCAAAATTTTCTGATCTCAACATACCAAAAGATTCTGCTACTTTTATTAAACACACACACACATCCAGAGAGAGACACAACAAAAGACCTCTATTGTCCCTGATTTTTTTGAGAGAAGTAAAATATCTAGGTGGAACTGGAAAAATGGGTTTCATACAAAATAACTATTGTCACTAATTAAAAGGGAAGATGATAAATTAGTGACTCATCCAAGGAGAAGCAAATACTCTATGTAGAAAGTTTGTACTTACATTAAAAGACTCAGTATAAGTGGAGGCTAATCTATGGAAAAGAAAATAGGTGTGTCTGTATTTGTTAAGACATTACAAAAGCTTTCCTGAGTTGTGTGAACACTTCATACAAGTCTAAATAGAGGGGGGGAAATTACTTGAGATCATTATTTTACAGTCACCATAAGCTCTCCAGCAAAGGTCCATTCCTAGATCAAGAGGTTGAATTCTCAGTCATGTTTCACTCATAGGTCATCTCAAGAACACAGTTTCCCCAGTCCCTCCAAGTCAATGGAAATCTTTCAAGAACAAGGAAAACTGGATCCCAGTGGAGCAAGTCAGACTTGTTTTCTTGAAAGTGCCTTACACATAGTAGAGACCAAAAGCCCTGTCAGGTCAGCACACGCTTAGACAGAACAATCAGTTTTAAAGTCATCAGAGTTCTGAAATGAACTACCATGTAATGAGGACAAACTCAGCCATGTTTCTTTCTAAGCATTCTCTGAACATTTTCATATCTTTTCATAAGCATATAAGCAGCCAACATACAAGGTAAAAATGTGACAGAAAATCTTCAAGCAAACCCCATGACCACACAAGAGAAAGAAACTTTTCCAGAATGAGAGAGCACTCCATAGACAAAGAGGGGCATAATTTAAGAAGAAGAATTCATTCATTCATTCAACTACCCTTTATTGAATGTTCACATAGTCTACTTTGGTATTGTCTCACAGTAAACTCAAACAAATCTGGTTTAAAATCCTGGATCAATCCCTCACTAACTATGTGAACTTTGACAAGTTACCAAATCTCTTTGCTTCCATTTTGGCATCTTCACAATGTAGGTACCCATATCAGTCTCAACAAGTTTTTGAAGATAGGTAGGAGAAAGGCTGTACAAAATGCCTGGTGTCTGGTAGATGCATAGTACTCTATGAAACTTCCCTGCCTCTGCCAGAAGAACCTCACTTCCCTCTGGAGAAAGAGGGAAGAGGGAGAAGGTATGTCAAGAAAGTAGAGGACTTGAGAGATGGGAATCAGAGAGCTGTTGCAGGAAATGGGAAAATAACTGAAGAGACTCAAGAAAATTAATTGTCTAGAGCAGTGATGGCAAACCTATGGCACACATAGCGGGCTGTCTGTCACTGAAATCTCTAAAAGGTTTGCCATCCCTGGTCTAAAGGCATTGAGGTCCAGCACAGTTCCCTCCTTCCCTGAGGCTACAAATCAGTTTGGTTAGTTGGTTTATACTTAGGTGTTTGACTCAGTAGCTGCTTTCCCAGCTCAGTTTATTTTCTACAATTAGATAATTTTGTCAAATGGAAAAGACTAGAGGAGTGAATTAGAATTTTTTAATTTCATAGTTTTCTCATTCATGTTTGAAGGAGAATAAAGGAGAAGAATAGGTGGGAAGGAAGATAAGAAGGCTTGATTGAAATGTGACAGTCGCCGCTGAGAAAAAGGGTGATAGTTTCTTCTCCAGTGGCAGCAAGATATCAAATACAAGAACACATTTTCTGGGAGAAAAGCTGCCTCCACTCTTTCCTATACACTTCCCCTTATATTTGGCTTTGTAAGCATCCCCACGAATTGGCTTATAAATTTGGTTTATATCTCCCTTAGCCGCCTCCCTTTGTTATACCACTTTACTACTTCTTGGGGCTGAGACTCTAAAATTTGGGTCAAATGTTCCATTAAGTTAACCACTTTAGAATACCAATAACACTCTTACAGCACTTTTCATCTTCAGGTGGTACACAAACATCTTCTTCACTAATGAAGATGAGTTGAATATCTATAGCATCTAAAACCAAAGCTATTAAACCATTGTCTGATATGGGGAAGTAAGACAAAATGCAAGACCAACAAAAAAGTATAGTACATTTTAAACTTGCTGATTCAATCTTTTTAAAACATTCTTTCAACATGCAGGCAGTTTTTGTAAATAAATCCCAGTTTTTGTAAAGAAAACAGCCATAAGGTGAAAACCAAAATCTTTCGGGTGATTTTTCTCTTCCTATCTTGTGGGGTGCTTTTGGATATATTATTTCATTTGATTTTCATGAAAACTTATGACCAGAAAATATTATCAATATATTTTAAACAAACCTTACTGGGTGATTAACCTGTTCAAGTTTCACATTACTAAGTATTTGTTCTGGAACTTAATTTGGAGCCTAAATTATTTCTTTCTAGGAGGCTTTGCACCTAAAGCTGTGCCATAAATGGGGTTCTAAGGGGATGCTTCATAGTAAAAACAAAAGAATCAAGCAAGAGTGTCTAACTAGGTATTGTGGGCCAATGGAGATATCTGATAACCCTGTATGCACCAGCTCTCTCTTTTTCTTGCTCTCTCTCTCTCTCCTCTCTCAACTTCTCTTTGCTCTACCTGAGCCATGCTTAGGATGCCTCTTCTTTTGCAACTGTCCATTTTCATCTGTGTTTGCCTCTTACATGCATCGACACATATGCATACAAAACTGTAAATTTCTTGTGAATAGGGACTATCATGACACCATGATGTCCAGTGCCTAACACTTGCTGTGCACCCAGGATTACTGAAGTCATAAGCATGAGTTCTTTAGCTCTTTGTTTTTTCTTTTTTCACATCATACTCTGTTCCATTCCTCCAGGAGAGGTTTTTTGCAAGTTTTCTCTGCCTTCTATCTTCTTACTAGCATATGTACTTTCTCTCTCTTTAATCTTTCTGTGAACATAATACAATCAAAATATGGTTGAAAAAGATAAGGCCACTTAGCTGATATTTTTTAAAAAGTTGAAACTATTATTTTTAATGGAAATTATGAAAAATAAATATTTAGTACTAAATAACTACATTTTTTAAAGTATCTCTAGGTGCAGAATCATCACAGGACTTCAACAGCTTCCTCTATATAATTTGTTTTTGTGAACCCATCCTGAAAACTTTATTCTCTGCTTTCATTCAAAACTCAAATTAAATATCACTTCCCCCAAATCCCTGATTGATATCTCCAAGCAAATACCATCATCTCTTCTGAATTTTGAACACATCTTTAATGTAGCATTTCAGTTATATGTATTGCGATGGGTTGTTTATGCACCTGTGTTCCAGTAAACTAAGTGTTATTTTGTTTTGTCCTTTCTCTGTAGCAGCTAATAAACAGCCTACCCAGGCATGTTGTAGATGAATACTTTTGCATGGTTGTTAAATGTCAATTTAAATTTATTGAATGGTCACCATGGATTCAAGAAAACAATCTCATTTTTATTTAAATTTTTTTCTATTTTTAGAATAGAACTATTTTCCACTACTTTTCACTGAAATTTGAAGGATTCTTACTTTTAACTGTCTTATAAACTGTATAATTATTTTTACAAAATTAAGAATCTTAACTTATTACCTGTTTCTGTGGGGAAATATATTTCTTGTTCCACAGTGTTCATCAAGTACAAAAAAAAGTGAAATTTTATCTATAACTACACAGCCTATTACTTTTCCCAATATTTCATACTAACTGAGAAGGCAGAGGGGGGGAGCTGTGTATTTTACTTTCTAAGTCAGAAACCATTCCTTTCCCTGTTGACTGCCCTTGTTCCTGTCCCAAGAGGTTTTTCCTGTCTCAAGAATTTATCTCATTCTCCCATGGTTTATGGCTCACAGATTGGTTCTGTGTTGCGTACCTGGTATCTCTGAATCCATTATTTATGTAAGTATTTTTCCCTGTTGAATCTGGTTCTCAGAGGATGAGCGCTATGCACTTTTCATTGTTGATTTTTCACAATGGGATTTCAAAGCTCGGCACTAAGCTACAGAGGATATTTCAGTTTCACCTAGGAACTGCTCCCAGTTTCCCGTCTGTTGTCATCTGAGCTAAAATGTAGACAATGTCCAAATTTCAGGCTTCACAGCCTCTTTTCTCTTGTTTCCATCTTCTATTCTTTTCTCCAGAGATAAAGAGACGTGAGATAATTGTGCCAATAAAACATCCTTTTTAATCTTTATTGTTCTTGTCTGGCTGCTTCATTATGAGATGTCAATTATTCAGCACTCTGAACAGAGCTGTCTTTGGAGTGACAAATGTTTTAGTCATCTGGCATTAAAAATGCTCATTTTCTGTTTTCAGGCTATAGCGGTGGCTGTGTCGCCATGCGAGGAAGTAGTCCACTTGGTCTCTGGGAAGTGAAGGACTGTGCACACTTTAAGGCAATGTCCTTGTGCAAGCAACCATTTGAAAAGCGGGAGAAGACAGAACATGAAGAAAGATGGCCCTTTCAACCCTGCCATTTGGACTGGGAGTCAAAGCCTGGCCTGGCCAGTTGTTTCAAGGTGATACTGAGGTTAAATTAGGCGTTCTCAGCAGTGCTGACGTTACTTCAATTTGATCACGTGCATCAAAACTTCCTTTATTCCAGCACCTTTTTTTCCAGAACAGTGCCTGGCACACAGCAGGGGCTTAATTATTTTTGCTGGCTTTCTCTGTCCCTTCATTTTATACACTATTCAAATAATTTTAAGGAAATCCAGCCTATCCATGGTGACACTGAAGTTCTCCTTATGAATACTGGTATCATTAGCAGAAATACTATGTGCCACTATTAATCCCAGGAAGAGAGCCATGCACTCATGCCCTGCTTATCAGTCGGGGAGAACTCTGAATTCCTGGCCTAACTCAGCTTCCAGAGTCTGATCCAGTGAGACAGAATATTCACACAAATCAGGGAAAGCAACTTTATTAATCACAGATGGGCTTCAAAAAGCATACAATCTATGGTGGGCCAATTCCCCAAGACTCAGGAAAATCACTCAGGTAAGCACTCTACACATGCCCCACTTTGCACCACAGTGCAGGGGCTCCAAAGATACTCTTTGCTGGATTTTATACCTCAGATACCACCAGAATCACTGGGCAAAAGTATTGCAAGACATCTTGTTCCTGAAGGAATAAGGACAGTTCCTGCTTACCTCAAGATGTTGTATCCTTGGTATATCTTGTCCCACAATCGCAATCAAGAGGGGAGAAGACTGAGTCAGCCAAGGTCATTTAGGGACCTGTCCTATAACACTGAGGCCTAGACAGTGTTGTTTTTAGTGCAGAGTCAAACATATTCCAAATAAAGGAGGCCAGCATTCACTGGATGCTAATATTGTTTGTAAACCCATGAATAAAGTACTTATTATGGACTAATAGAATTCTACTACTGAGGATAGCTTTTGTAGCTTGGCACCTGATGATCAAACAAATTAATACTTTCAGTTAATGTGTGTGTTTGTGTATGTGTGTATGAAAAGAGGGAAAGACTGTGTGTCTCTCTTTTTTGAAATACTTGAAACCACAAGTGTTTTGGATTTCAGATTTTGAAATATAATGAGATAGCTTGGATATTAAATTTAAGTCTGTAAACAAAACTCATTTGGGTTTCATACATATAGACTGAAGACAATTTTATACAATATTTTAGTATTTTATACAATATTTTGTTCATAAGACAAAGTTTTGTACTTTTAACTGTCAGAAAGCAAAGGTATTTGGATTATTTAGAACACTTCATATTTTGGATTTTCGGATTAAAGATGCTCAACACACACACATATACATCCACTCATCCAAAATATATGTGTCCATATACATATAGATAATATCCTTGTAGAAATGTCTATTTGCAAATCAACTTTAGATCCTAGATATGAATCAGTTCCTGTGATCTTCTTAACAGGAATACTTTTTTTTTGAAATACTGTTTTTATGTCTGGTGGGGTTTTTTTTTCAGTTTATTCTACAAATAGAGATTTCCTAAGTCCTGGGAGACTGTTCTTCTCTAGTAATTGGACACGAGCAAAGCAGGATGAAGATACTTTAACTTTACAGATATTGCAGCTCATAGATGGCACAAAATAACTGTGCATGCACTCCATTTAAAGGTGCCCATGTAAAATCCTATGTTACATTGATAGGCTCAGAAGTTACCACGCAGAATGTTAAGTTAAACCTTTGAAATGAGTAAACTGAGGCCAGTGAGATACAGTGATGTGCCCAAGATCACTATTATTTATTGATACAGTTGGAATAAATCCCTAGTCTTGCGATTCCTGGCCCAGTGCTTTTTCTACTATACATCATTCTGATGTGTCAACAAACGCATGGTGTGTTTGATGCACATGGCAGTAGGATTTATGAATTTAGAGTGATTCGGGAAGAGGTTCCCAGAGGAGGCAACTTCTGACATATAATTTAAAAGATGGAAAGGCTATGCTGTGTTCCACTGGACCTGGAAAGCTATTTATTTTGGTCTCAGCAAAACAGAGCCCAGTGAACGCTGGCCATAGAGTGTCTTCTGAGGTTTTAGGTTTAGTGCTGGACAATGAAAATGAAGAGATTGAGAATCAGGAGCCTGGGTCTTCAGTCCCTCACCTTGCTTTAAAATAAAGCCAAAAATAAACCCACCACTCAATCCTTCTGCTGAGAAGCAGCAGAGAACTGAGGCACAGCTGAACACAGCACCTGCCACTTCAGCTAAAACCCAAAGACCTGCCCTAATCCCCAGGCCCCATTTCTCATTACTTGCCAAGGGTCAGTCTCATTTGTGATCATTCATCTAGTTCTAATTTGTCAGAGGGCAATCTGATAGGATGGAAATCCATGGATTATGGAAGCAAAGAATCTTGGGTCTAGTGCCAGCTCTAGTTTGTAGCTGTGTGACCTGAAAGCCTTAACCTCTTTTAGTCTGATTTTCTTCATCTCTTTACAGTTATTGAGTGAAAAATATATGCCAGGGGTAGATTTTGTGGGGGGAAAGTCTTTGAGGAGCTCATTTATAAAAACTGTGTATTGTATTCTCCTCATGAATTTGTTGTGAAGGTAAAATGAGCCAATAATTTTACAAGGACTAGGTACACTCTAGTTCAATAAATGTTACTTCTGTTAGATCAAGCTTTCAATAAAGTAGTAACGGGTAAGGATGCAGCTGAGGGTAGAGCATGTGCTTAGTATGAGAGAGGCCCTGGGAACAAATTCCAGTGCATATGCATATACACACATACACACAGAATGAAAATCATAATATTACTGTTTCTTTAAGAAGAATTAAACAGCCATACCTCATCTACTATGGTGTTAATTTTTCTTTTACTGTACAGGTATTTCATAGTGAAAAAGTCCTGACCAAAAGAACATGGAGAGAAGCTGAGGCATTTTGTGAAGAATTTGGAGCTCATCTTGCAAGCTTTGCCCATATTGAGGAAGAAAATTTTGTGGACGAGCTTTTACATTCAAAATTTAATCGGTAAATACTTGTTGATTTTGACAATTTATAGTTAAATATTCTATCTCTTAGTAATGGCATCTTTGTGATGAGTATCTCAAATCACTGTTTTAAATTCCAATATTTGGAGGCTGGAGGTTTAGCTTAGTGGTAAACACCTGCCTGGTAAGTGCAAGGTCATGAGTTTGAACCCTGGTGCAAAAAAAATTCCAATATTTATTTTACTTGGTGGTTTTCAAAGTGCTGTCTGATGCTTCCAAGGGTCCTAGAAGCTCAGAATAGAGGGAGCAGATGGCTAGAGAGCTAGGGTTCCTACTTGCTGACTCATCAGATTAGTTCCAACCAGGGCCACTGCTAATTATTTTCTACTTTCTGGGAGCTCATTTAATATTTTGTTTAAAAAAAACTCTAGTGATTAAAAAAGAGCCAAACCAATTTTACATTTGAGGAAACAGGCATTCACTTATTGGTGTTTCTTTGTACTTTTATAAACTCTCCAATTCCGTAGAGTTAAAAACTCAATTAAGTTTAAATTAGAAGAAATCTAAGGTCCTGAGTTAACTTCTGCCCCCAAAAGGAATTCGCCATATTCCACCACACAGAATTCGTTCAACATCTGCATAATTTCCTCCTGCTTCAGAATGCTCCTGCCTAGGAAAAAGCCCATTCTATTGTGGCAACTGGCTTCACAAATCAATTTTCTAGTAGGCCGAAAACCTAACACCCTCAGTTTATAGCTAGGGCAGTGCAGATCAAGTCTATTGTACTCTAAAGTATTTAAAAGCAGCACCACATCTCCTTTTCATAAGTCCTCCCACCACTTGGCCTCTTGGATGTTCTTGTCAGCCAGTATGCATTTTGGGAGAATCTTTTTTGGAACAGTCATAATTACAGTACATGTGGAGCTGGTTGGAGAACCAACTGGCAAAGTCCTGCCCTGAAAATGTGGTCTAAGGATGACATACCTCTAAGGCTCCATATATTTATTTAATGAAAGTAAATATAATGTTGATATAGGGGAAAACATAACTCCCAACCTGCTACATGTCAGATACACAGAGGTCATGCCCCCTGAAATCAAAGAATAAATTTTAAAGGATAGTGGAAGAGTTGGGGAGGGAGAAGAAGACAAGATGGCCGATCAGTGAGCAACAAAATACAAAGCCTCCCAGGAGAAACCACTCATATGCAAGAATAAAACACCCTGCAGAGACCCAGACAGAGGGAGATGAATCCTCTTGACACCGGAAGAAATTAAAACATAAAAAAGCTCGTCAAATACTTCAGGACTACAACTGAAACAGCGAAAAATTATGGGACACAGCATTTTCACAGTGACCCACCAAGTTTGCACCAGCTTGAATCCATCCCAGCAGGCAGAGCTGCCCAAACTCATTCCCGCTGCCACTCACAGGAAGCACAGCAGCACTGAAGTCAGGGGTTGGTGAGCCCAACAGAGAGCGGAGCCGGTGGAGGGACCTTCATTAATCCACAGTCAGTGCTGGGAATGAGACCCCCCCCAAGGGAAGGGCATGACCAAATGGGCAACATGTTGAAATCAGGCAGGAGGAGCCTGAACTGAGAGCAACAGTGACTTCAGTTGGTTGCTCCCTCCCCAGAGCAGATTTGTAGAATTTGCTTGGACTGGGCCGTACCCCTGGACGGGACCCAATGAGCTGTCCCAAATCAATTTGCTGGGCCTAGCACACATTAACTGGGTGAAGGCACCTGAAGTTTGGCTGGCCCAGTGGAGAGGGGCAGGCACATGCAGCTGCTGCTTACACCTCAGTGACAAGAGCAGGCAGGAGAGTGTGGAGATCCCTCGCCAGCATGCTTCAGAGGAAACGTGGCCAACAAGGAAGGGGGCTGGGAACTCCACTGTACACCTGTGTGGAGGAAGCCAGGGCCATGACAGGTGAGAGAGGCAATAGGAGGCCCCCAGCCCAGAACCCTGAGAGCACTGATCCAGGAGAAGGAAAAACAAGGGAGACTGAGGGCGGCAAACACCCAACAGCAGACATGGCTTCAATGGACATTAAGAGATATCTTTGGGACCTTGTAGACAAGCTCAAAACTGAAATATTAAATCAGGTAAAGCAAAATATGAGTAGAGTAATAAAAGAAATGCTCTCAGGAAGCATCTCTAGGATGATACAGATGGAAGAAGGGAGGAACACAAAAAAAGGAGAGAAACATTCGATAAAGAATATAAAGAAAATATAGAATACATGAAGCAGATTCAAAGAGACTACCAGGAAATTAAAAACTCCATAGAAAGCTGGCAAAACTCCTTAAAAGAAACTAAGGATAGACTATCAAAACTTGAAGACAAGTTTGCAGTGTGTGATCATGAAAGGAAAGATCTCTTTAAAATAACAAGGAAACAGGCAGTAATAATACAAAGGCTAGAAGATGACAAGAGAATCTACAATTTAAGAATAAGAAACATGAACAAAGAAGCAGGAACACATACAGGCAAATTACAAAGGCTATTCATGGAAATAATTAAGGAAAATTCCCAAGCTTGGGAATAGAAAATGACATTCGGTTGTGTGAGGCATACAGAACTCCAGCCACCTACAACCAAAACAGATCTACACCCAGACATATAATAATCAAGATACCAGAAATTCAATATAAAAACAGAATATTAAAAGCCATTAGACAAAAGAAACAGATTACCTATAAAGGGAAGCCCATCAGAATCACGGCTCACTTCTCGACACAGACCATCAGATCAAGAAGAGCTTGGAGCGAAGTATTCCAAGTCTTGAAAGAAAATAACCTCCAGCCCAGATTGATGTACCCTGCAAAACTGTCACTAGAAATTAATGAAGAAACAAGATGCTTCCATGACAAAGAGGAACTGGGGGAATTTGTGACCTCCAATCCAACCCTACAGAGAATACTGAAGGACATTCAACAGAGAGAGAAAAAAAATACCTGGATTTTAGAAACAGTGGCAGAAAGGCCTCAATGAGTAGGGTAGGCAGTAGAATGAAGGAGAAAAATAGACAAACAGGCAGAAAAATAGCATAGCAGAAATGAGGCAGAGAAGGATGGCTAGAATCTCTTAACATAGATGGCCTTGATACACTATATTGTTAGTAGTGAACCAGGATTTAAAACCCACATTACTCACACTACTCTGCTTAGATGTGTTATATTCTGTTCCAGTCATTCTACCTGTACTAGATTTGAGGGCACAGACAGTAATCCCAACAATAACAGGATATAATACGGTAATCATCCTTAATTTCTTATTAACTTAATCTAGAGCTCTGTATAACCTACATTGTTTTACCATGACTGATCATAATCGAATCTGGTCTGTTAGATCGCTGTTTTGTCTTGATAGATTTTATTTAAAGGTGTTATGATTGATAGTATCAAGTCTGAGAGTATAGGCAACTGCACTCAAGATGACAAGATCCACTAGAATATCCACTGTGGTTTGATTACCTGCCTTTGAAGTTTTATACTGTCTACAATGTTTTATTTTACTAATATTTTATTTACTGCTATACTCAATTATACTGCTATATTCAATTATGCCTGATGATATAGACATTCTATTGAAGATAATAAGAAACAACACAGTAATCATTGTAGATAACCTTGTACCGTGGTTTTATACAACTTTTTGGTTTCATGTTTTTATAGGAATTTGTTTTGTTTTGTCTTGCTAAGTTTTGTTTTTCCCTCTAATACAGAAAGGATAGAAATACATGCAGAGATTCATGCATGCATAGCTGTTTACACTCTTACTGTTTGACTATCTACTTTGTATGCTTTGATTTTGTAGCTTGAGCGACTATTTCTGGGAAGACAATGTGTAGTTTATTAACTAGTGATTTCTTATTGTTTATCTTTTTTTTTTTTTTTTGAATTCTGTATTATCTCTACCCTTTACATGCTTTTGTTTCTGTTTAAATAAATTTAAAAAAAAAAGAGTTAGGGAGGTTTACTGGGGAACAGGAATAGCTCCTGAAAGATATGAGGGGTCTTGAAAGTGGGTTGCTACTAAAGCCCTTTGTCAGGAGTCATTTATGTAGCAAAGTAAAATGTGGGGACAACATGGGCCAAACTACAGCCAACCTATAGGATTACAACTATAACTCCTTAGCTAATATTTATCTAGTAAGAAAGTGGGTCACATAGTGAGGGTACATGGAAAGAACAAAGGCATTTTCAGGAAGGGATAAGCCTGGATGGTTTGCTCACCCACCTGGGCCACTGATGCCTAGCTGGATTTCCTGGATCAGGTGATGCTAATTTCAGTATAATTCCAAGTTACTGCTTCTTTAGGGAGGCATGTATATAAGCCTGACCTCAATATAATAATATGCCTCCAACGACAATTCTGATGTCTGTTCTTTCTTCTGACTTCCTTGAAAGCCCAATCCTTCTCTGACCATATATAAATTTCTATGTAACTTGGCCACCTATAATAGTACCAGGTAAGGTACACCAAGCTCAAGAAATCGGCAGTCTCAATAAAACACTTGCTCAACTCTCAGAGAAAATCCAGAACTGTTCTTTTGTTTTTGTTTTTTAGGAAAATCCTGGCCTTCACTACACATATTTTGTGGGACACTCCCATAATAAAGTTATTATCTAACATCTAGCAAGTTATGCATCTTTAGTATTTACAAAAATTACCTTAAAACTAGAAGTTTTAATGATATCTCCACATGTGAGTTCCATGATGTAATTCATGGGGAAAAGAGTACAGGGTCAAATGTGATTACACAACATGTACAATGTTGGAAATTTGTTATGTAGTAGGATAGTATTATAATATTATGAAGGCTTCTAGAAGGAAGCTGTTTGACCTCAAAAATTGCCCCCTACATTTTTTTGAGACTATCCCTGGAACTTTTAATCTGTACAAAAAAATGTTGTCTTGAAGCTACAGTTCCAGAGTATGTCTGATCACATTGGCTTGGGACACCTTTAACGCAGAGCACGCTGGTCCCACATAAAAGCCACTGAAATCAGACTCTCAGGCTAATGTGTAGGAAACTTCCTGGTTAATTTTAGATTTTTAACCAGGTAGAGGGCCATAGATGCTAAGGATGGGGGGTGGTCTCCATTGTTCTAAGTCATGCTTTGCTGTATTGCTTTAACACCTTACATATTCTGTCCTTACATTTTAGGGAGGTTTACCCTATGAAACAACCACATGCAAATTAATTCCCAGTTTCTTTAAGATCAAATATCACTGTGTCATTTCTGTTTACATGTATAGTACCAAGCATCTGTCAAATTATTGATCTTCAGCATCTAATCTTCAGCAGTATAATGCATGTTTTATTTTTTGCCACAACTACCCAGAGAATTCAGTTAAGTTACATGTGTGTGCTTATTTTAAAATCATACAATGTTAGGAAATTTGTCAAAAAGAAAATAAATATAAAGTTGTCTTCTATAAGCTAGTATATGGCAGGAAAAATGAACTCCACATAAAGTAAGAGAAAGAAATTTTAAAAAATTCTCAGCACAGGAACCATGAGAATGTCCAGCTTGTGCTGTGAAGATTAAAGTACATGGCTTAACCTTAAGGTGGTCAGTCCCAGCTTCTCAAAACTTGGATGCAAGGTTTCATCACAATAGTGACAAACCAGGCACCAGTGATCACTCCAACTTTCTGTTATATTGACTTTAATTCATACCATTTAGGCAGATTAGGTCAAATATCTGAGAAGCAGTGCTACAGAATAGGCTTGCTTCTCTGCACAAAGCAAAATAAAACATCTGTCATGACTTCTGAATCTCTTAAATGTTTAATTCTTCAAAATTATTCTCAGAAAATTATCTTAGTGAGATGGTTCATTGTACAATTAGACTAGATTTTATTGCTTGATTTATTGAGTACTCTGTGATTTGACATATTTGTACTGGGCCTAACAGGAGGGAAGATGATTCTCTGTGGAGCTTCTTGCCAAGTGTAAACCAATGGTGACTGCGGAAGTTAATCTACCATGGCCCAGGCTTTTTTGCAGCAGAGTTATTTATATTGGGATCTGAAAAAACCCCAAGCCTACTGTGTACCCTTATTAAATGGGAATGATAGTGATTAACTTTCAGAGACTACATGAACATTTGAAAAAGAACAACCAATCAAAGCATAGTAAAGTAATGTGAATATTGTAGCAAAGTAGTAAATAAACATTAAAGTAGTAAAAAATTCTCTTGGGAAAAACTGTCCCAAAACTTATTATCAACCTGTTTTCATGTGTGTTCATGTCCTGACTGAAAGGCATTGCCATTCCTGATGCGAAACTCATGTTCACAGTATAAGTTGACTTTTCCCCAGCTGCACATCACTGATGATCAAGCTACACAAACCAAGAGAAACAGAATGTGAGTCTAAATCTTCTTTCATTCATTTCATGCAGAGAGTTTTGCATATAAAAATGTTAAATAAAAATTCTGTTAATTTTGTCAGTCCTGCCAGTAGCATCAGGTGTTTCCTGTAAATGCAAATTCAAAGATTTTTTGAACTTCTTGTATAATGTTGTGAATTTGATGGGAAAGGCAATGTGTGTTTCTTTTCTTCCTAGGACAGAAGAAAGGCAGTTCTGGATTGGATTTAATAAAAGAAATCCTCTGAGTATGGGTTCTTGGGAATGGTCAGATGGAACTCCGGTAAGTATTTCCAAGCTAGACCAAAGGAGATGCATTGAAAACATGGCCCTAGGACCATTGCTAAACTGACCAAGAGAATCTAGAAATAATGACCGTATCTCCCGTGGCAAAACTAGACCTTTGTACTGAAAGAGTTTAAACTTTTGCTAACCTGGAAAACTTTTGCTAACCAGATTTTTCTGATACTATTGCCACATCCTGAAAAGAAAAAAAAATTTTCAAAAATTTCCTCCAACCATCTCAAGCATGAACAGGCATCTGACAGAGAAGCAGCTATTCTTTAAAGTAATACCATACTTCATTTACCCTCCCCTTCCTTTCCTACATGCTGCCTGATCATATGAGCATGTGGCCCTTGTCCATGTCACAATGAAAAGAAGAACATTCTAGTGAGCTATTTTTACTCTAAGGGGACAGAAATGCCAGCCTTAGAAAGGTCACCTCTACCAGAGCAAGTTGTTCCAGAAAGGAAAAATTAGTCTTGCTTTTCTTTCAACCTCATACTTGCAAACTTCTGTGAAACACTGAAGCAATATCCCAGATTGAAATGAGGGCCATCTGTGGGCATGTGCAAAATCAAGTTATGAAGTTTCCCCCTGTGAAATAGAGCCCTAGTAAGAGCCTGCAATGAGAATATAATGCAGCCACTGTTTACTGAGCCCTCACGTTGCTCCGTGCACTGAGCTGCATGCCCTCCTGCAGGATGTCATTGCATCCTTACAACGGCTCGCTGCAGTGGGCAGCAGAATAATTAGTAGTTTGCCTAACATAATAGAGAAGAGCCAGGATTTGCACACAGGTTTTCAAATACCAAAGCCACAATGTCCTGCATGGCAAAATATCAGTACCAAATTTGAGCCTGTGGTATATATATTGAAGCCCATTATATAGATGGGGTTCACACTTCTGGCCAGCATGTAAATTTCTGATTCTAATATGAGCAAAAATAATGATAGGGATGTGCTAGACAAAAATGATTATAACATCTTCAATCCAAGACTGCTTGTTTGAAAAGGATGTCAGAAGTACAGCAAGCAAGATCTTAGAGACCACTCAGGCACACCCATCCCCTGGGCTAATGACCTAAACAAAGCTGAGAATGGAAGAGGCATTAAAGACAATATAGCGCTTGAAAAACAAAATGTGTACAGAGATGCTGAGAGTACTTAGTTTTGTTTTAGTAATTGGTAATAGAAGAGAAACAGATAACTAGGTTCATAATAATGAGAATAAGGCTATGAGGCAATGAACTGAGCTCCTCACCACTCCCTTCTGTACAAAATGAATTCAAACCTGCACTATGTTCTGAACCCAGGGTACAATATTTATGTTGGATGAATTGTTGTATGGCTGTGTACATGTCTGAGGAGGAGTATAAATGGTTTCAAAACATCCTCTTTTTTCTCAAATTTTAGCCCAGTTTTACTTGTGGTCCATTTACTCACTTTTCCATCAGATAATCATTAAACAACTGAAAAGATTGACTCTTTATTCAGAACTCCTATTGTGCGAGCTATTTGATCATTCATAGAAAGTGTTTAGTTTCTTGATTACAAGGTTAACTGTAGCTTCAAATTTGGATATTAGAAACTAAAACTTAGCATATATGTAAAAGGATCAATGTTAAAGATCTAGTACATTCCAGAGCCTCTCAATTTAGCCAGGTCCCAGGAGTAGACTGATCCTGCCAGTTAGGAAATAGAGCAAGTTCACAACAAAGCTTGCATTTCATTTCTTCCTTCTGCAGTAAGCTGCCTCTTTTTAAGAACAAGCATGTTTGGCTAGGGATTTAGCTGAATGGTGTAAGCACCTGCCTGGCAAGCATGAGATTGTAAATTCAATCCCTGTGTATCAAAAAAGAAAGAAAAAGCATGTTTAAAGGGGAAAAAATGCTAAAAACTAATTTCCTTGTTCTTCACAAATGTGAAACAAACTTGAACTGGAATGACACTGAGACATTTCTGAAGCTTTCTCTAGAACCCTGTAATGATTTATGTGTAGATGCCTTTTTTAAACTTTTAAAACTTGTTATGGAGGAGTATCACTAAGGAATAACAAACTTCATCTGCTGCAGGTTGTCTCTTCATTTTTAGACAATAATTATTTTGGAGAAGAGGCAAGAAATTGTGCTGTGTTTAAGGCAAACAAAACATTGCTGCCCTCACACTGTGGTTTCAAACGTGAATGGATATGCAAAATTCCAAGAGGTAAACATGTTAATAAGATCATTATTACATGTTTGATTCTAAATGTGAAGCATTTTCCCAAAAGAAGAGTTACCAGATTCAGAATCTAAGAACTCTGAACTACAAACCAGCAAGCTGCATGATGAATAACATTGCACCCTTTTACTAAACAATGCATCATAGGGAAATAAGAAAATTGTACCAGCACAGTATGCCAAGTTAATTCATTGGAAATAAAGGTAACTAGCTAACAGTGCAGAATACTTATTGTGAAAATATAGTCCAAATATGTCACTTTGACATTAGAAGTGAACAGAATGACTTGATTGAATAAGTGGAAGCATAGTGTATAACACACAGTAAGTCCTCAGCAAGTATTCCTGTCCTTTCTTTAATCAGAAACCTCTCTAGAGAATCCTCTTCAAATATGCTTCCAAACAACACGAAGTATTTTCCTTTTAAATGTATTTTTTTAAGATGAAATACAGTATAGTGTGTTTAGAGTTGAAGTAATTGTGACAGTGCACCTATGAATAAAGGTCAGTAATGGTCATTTATTTTCACTTTGCAGATGTGAGACCCAAGATTCCATCCTGGTATCAATATGGTAAGAACTATCCTGGTAATTATCAAATTTCTAGTTCTATACCATAGAAGTACTATACTATTTATTCTCACATTCTCCTAATTGAGTGTCTTGTGTCAATCGAGGTTATTTATTCAAGTTAATAAGTCAATAATTAACACTCAAAATAAATATAGTTATAAAATGAGCCCTCATTATGATTGATGGCCACTATCATAGATTAACTCTTTTTTCTTGACACAGCTTTACAATATGTATCTGTCTGACCTTTAAATAATAGTAAAGTTTTCTTATATGAGGTTGTACAAGGAAAATTATTTATTTATTTATTTATTTAGGTGTATACATGTCTGTGTATATATTCATTATATGTATGCATTTGTATATCTTTTTAATGTCAATTGACCAGATTAAAATTGAGTTCAATCAACATACCTTATTTAAGCCTGCATTGTATCTTTCTAAAATTTGATTGGTACATTATAGGTTTACATTATAGGTATACAGACACTCATCATAGAGACTTTGTACCTGGACATGATATACTTTGCTGCTGCTTCTTTTTTCCTATTTCCTTTCTCTCCCTTCCTCCCCTCTTTCTCTTCCTAGTGTTGCAACCATTGGCATCATTTATTTTTCTTTCAGATGCGCCCTGGCTCTTTTATCAGGATGCAGAGTACCTTTTTTATACCCATGACTCAGAATGGGCTTCCTTTGAGTTTGTCTGTGCCTGGCTGCGTGGTGATCTTCTCACAATTCATTCTGCACATGAGCAAGAATTCATCCACAGCAAAATAAAAGTGGTACTTGAATGCAATTCACCATGAGAAAATCAGCTTAACACCTTCTGTACTGTTCTTAAATTTAACTTTACACATTCAGGTTTCAGTAAACACAATAGATTTTTGAGACTTGTTCTTCTTGCCGTTACACAGATTAAGAGAAAATAATTAGAGATAGGTTTAGTCTGCTGTCCAGTCATTTTCACTTTACTTTATTAGCAAATTCACTTTATTAGCAAAAATGGGCCAATAAAGACTTTATTTTGAGCTTTCTGCAAAAAGTCCATTATTAGTACATTTTGCCGATAAGGAAGAAGTTAAATAACTTGGTCCCACAACAACTAAGTGGTGGGATTTGGAATGGAACCCATGCCACATGACTCACAATAAAGTCATTTGAAGACTCTCTGCTGTGCTGCCTGTGACCAAGGAGCAGCAGAGTTCAAGGCACAAAGGAGCACAGAGTCCACTTTATGCCAAAATGCTATGTCTAACCTCTCTCCCCAAAGGTGGTTGTCAGCTCCATCTCAGACATGAACAGGGACCTTTCCAGCAGAGTTTAACCATCCAGGGAACCTTCCTAGGTCTTTTTTTTCTCCACCTCTCTGCAGTTTGGTTTGGTTTGGTTCAGTTTGGTTTGGTTTGGTCTGGTTTGGGTTTGAGTTTGCTTTTTTTCCCAGTACTGAGAATGAACCCAAAACCTTTGCACTGAGCTGTATTCCTAGTCCTTTTCTGTTTACTTTGTTTTGTTTTAATTTTGAGAGGATTTAAGATGGGATTTCACTAAGTTGTTAAATTACCCAAACTGGATATGAATTTGAGATCCTTCTTCCTTGGCCCCCACAAAATACTAAGATTTCAAGTGTGTACCACAAACCTGGTCTTATGTCTCCCTTTAATTCATTTCCTAGTCTTTGGAAAGTAGGAAAGCAGTGGGGATGGTGGAAGTAATACCTTCCATTCAAGGAATAATAAGGCTCGTGGATTTAACAGTTTTAGAAGTCATAGCCAGTGCTGTTATCTAGTTGAAGACTGATCTTAAATTAGACAAGCCTTGTAGTGTTTTATATGAAAAAAAGTTACCCTACCTATGACTGTGTTAATATATATATATAATGTTCTATTATGAAGGAATTGCTGCTTTAAGATATACCCCAACTATGCCACAAAAATTATTAGAGCATTTTAAATGCAGAGACTAAGGGGAATGTGGACTGGGAGAATAGAATACCAAACTAGGGTGGGGGTTCCTAGACACCAAAATGTACTCTTCACTGTTCTGAAGGCTGCATGTCCCCAATCCAGGCGCTAGCAGGTTTTATGTCTGAAGACTTGTTTCCCAGTCCATGGACGGAGTCTTTTCTCTGTTTCCTCATGAGGCAGGAGGATAGGTTCGCCCTTTGGGGTAAGAGCCTTTTATAAGGGCCAGATAACTCACTTTTGTAGAACATCCAGCCCATAAATGTAGAAAGAATCAGAAAAAATAGTTATTAAATACTTTTAAAATTACATATGTGTTTGACATAGCTATCCTATGAAGAGTAACAAGTAGAAATTGTGGAAAACAAAAATAACATTTAGGTTGGAGTATAGAAGCACTAGTTATGAATCATAAACTATAGTATAATTTTTAAAATCTGAAGCAAAAAATTAACAAAATACTTTGATTCTTAGATAAAGAATAAATCAGTCTTTTATTTCTCATTCTGGATTATAGAGCACAGGATATGATCAAAGTGAATTTGAGGTTGGTTTTCTGGTTTGAAGGGGGGTCTTTTTGAGCCATCTTGATAATCAGATTAATGCCAAAAAATGAAAAAAGTTGTAAGTGTGTAACAGTTCTTTGAGATGAACACCTAGCCAATCAGACTATTTAGCTAACATTTTTATATTGTGTTGTATAAATTTTTCGTTTCAAAATATAAATGACAATTTAACATATCTCTTTTACATCATTATCTTTTACATTTTATTTGTAAATACAGCTAAAAGAATATATCAAATCCATTAGTCCTCCTCAAAAATCTAGTTCTAAACACTTAAAATAACTCAATTTTATCATTTTTTATGAAAACATTTTTAAAGATGACAGGTTTTTCTTTGTTTTGTTTTGTTTTGTTTTGTTTAGCTTTGTTTTTTAAGGCAGGGTCTCATTCTATAGTCCAGACTAGCCTTGAACTCACTATGTAACCTCAAACTTAGTGATCCTCCTGTCTCAGCCTCCCAAGTGCTGGTACTACAGGTATGTGCCACCATGCACACACCTATAAGGTTATTCTTCCTTAACTAACTAAGTAGGTTAATATATTTACTCTTGCGGGGTTTTACATCTTTTTGGTAATGTTCTTCCTATATGATGCTACCTGCAATGGCTGTGTATATATAACAAGACATAACTGATGTTATAAAATGCATCACATTTTTTTTACAAACACATATTAATAAGGTATCCACTATTGTAACCTTATACCTAAGCTAAAATTTAAAACATCCATCTTTCAACTTGGAATTTTCACACTGGGTATCTCCTAAGTTGTCCTGTGAATTTCTGTGTCATAGCACAACAGGTTGTGATATGCTGTATGGGAGATTACCAGACCATAATTGGGGTGGTAATAAATACGCCACTTAAAATGCAGTAGTTATAATTTCTCTTTAAAGGTCCTTAATTGGGACAGTGAACAATCAGGCCATGATTTCCACTGTTGTGGCACATGAGACTTTTTTAGATGCAGTGAATTTGTTGTGGTTCTCCCACTGCATTCACAGTCAGTCTCAGTGGACCCATTCTGAAGTCTGACAGTGGAAATCTAAATTCAGCACGAGAGAACATGGCCACGAAACAACACCTCAGGGATCCAAAATTACAGTTGTTGTGTCTTGCATTATTCTCAAATTGCTGATATAGCAGACAGCCATACTGTTTCAGGAGTAGAAATACCTGTTTATAAATTAGAATGTCAGCAAGTTATTAGGTTCCATTGTGTGATGACATGAAATTCATATAAAAAATATATATCTTTGTAATCCCATCTTTAATAAAGAAATTAGATTGCAAACCTAATTATATAATGTCTTCAAATTAACAGAGTTTCAACATTATAAAAACTAATCTGTATTTCACATGCACGCACACACACAAACACACACACACTCATATGCACATAGTACACACAGCATATAATTTGCTGACTTAGGACATCTCTTCCCCTTTTATAGTTCAGGGAATTTCCATTTCCTGGGTCATAAGTCCAGTATTATACCTGCTCTAATGTGTGTGCACACATGCATATACATGTTTCAATTTTAGATCTTATTGGGCTCAGGCCTGAGTGATTAATAATTGGCATTAAAATACACAAAGGATAATTTCCTAGTTGCTGAACCTGGAATTCTGAAGCATCCTTTTATCCTATATTGGGTGTCTCTCTATTTGATTGCTAATACTCTTTAAAGTTTAACAATCAGAATAACACCTAAAATTCAGAATTTTTATTGATGTCTTTGTAGCTTGAGTTATTTTTCAAATAGATGTGATACCTGTAATGGGCTTCCATAAATCACTAAGAGAATAAACCATTGGTGTTTTAGCCAGAATAATAATCCATCTTCTATTTTACTTTGTCACATTTTAAATCCCTCTTACCAAGTTGGAAAATTTACTTTTCAAGTTGTATGAAACTAAAATTATTTTCAAAGTTTGATTCAAAATTTCCTTTATAATGAGGAGGGAATATTTTAGGATAATGAGGTTTCAGACTTTCTTAAGATGCTAGGCCTTAAGATTCTTACTTAGATAACTGGGTAAAATACTGAAGAGTAGAAAGCCATTAGCAACAATTCCATTTATCTTAATAGTGAAAAAGGAAAACAAGAAGAATAAATCCTGACATTTTTTTATTTCTTTTTTTAATAGCTATCAAAGTATGGTGTAAATTGGTGGATTGGACTTCAAGAAGAAAAAGCCAACAATAAATTTCAGTATGAATCTAGATTAATTTGCATTTAATTTTGTTTGATAAGTTTTATGTGCAGAATGATTGGACTAGATCTTAATGATAAATTTGCTGAATATCCATCAGACATTATCTTTAACTTGTAAATTTTTCATTTCTGTAGCCAAATATGTGTTTTTAAAGTACACACATATGAAGCCATCACCCCAATCTATATCATAAACATATTCATCACCTCCAAAATCTTCTTCTCATTGCATTTATTTGTTTATTTTTGGATAACAACACATTAGAACAAAATGTACCTCTTAGAAAATGTTTAAGTCTACAACAATACAGTATTGTTAACTGCAGTTATTATACTATACCTGATTATCTTTCTAAATTTAATAAAATATTAATCCTTGAACCCATACCCCAGAAGCTCAAGAATAGTGTTGAAAACAGAACATGCAAAATGACATGACCTTAACATTTTTAATTTTTCTACAGCTGGACTGATGGGTCACCATTAGTATACCAGAACTGGGACAAAGGAAGAAAAGTATCTATGAATAGTCAAAGCGAGAAATGTGGCTTCATTTCTTCCAAAACAGGTTATTTTATTTAATCATGTTTTGATTTAATATACAAAGTTTTCTGGAGGCTTGAACCTTTTTATTGCATCAATTCAGTGAGAAGCCTAATTATTTTTATTTTCAGTTGACTGTGTTCTGTTTTATCAGTTTTAAGGCTTATGGACAGTTATTCCTTCTGTTTACTTGATGTATTCATCTTTTTAAAAATAATTCACATGTAGATAAATCCTTCTTTATGACCCAAAAGAGCACCAATTGAAACTGCCAAGAGTCCATTGAAACTGCCAACAAATATATCTGACAAATTACATTCTCTAAGAAATTTCAATGTGTAACCTTTTTTGTTTTTTTATCTCTTTCTAGTATGCAGTTTATAACTGGCCAAACATTGAACCTCTGTGAAAACCTTCATTCAATTTAGTATTTTTTTTTAATACCTGGCATTAATTGCTGCTTGCTTTGGAAGAACAACTGTTTACAAATTGGATTTGAAAACACATTTATGTTGAAGATGTTTGCATTTTCATCACAATAGTGTTGAGTTGATTGTTCACTCATACCCACCCACACTCTCTAGTCAATAAAAGATAACGATATCCCCTCCTCTAATAGATTCATAAGTAATCTGTGCCTCAGGTCAGGAAAGGGATAAGCACAGAAAGCAATCCTTGGTGGGAGGGCCTCAGCAGAGTTAGGAAAAGAAATCTCAGTGTTAATCAGCTTTCTTTTGCCAGCAGGTGTCACAACAGCCTGCAGAAAGGGCTGCTTTGTAAGTCTGGGAAAATAGCTGTTAATCTGCATTGAAATAGCATTCTAGCCCCTTTCAAATCCAACATTTTTTTGGCTCTTGATTTTAATGCTAAGAAATTGAACCTGCCCTTGCAATTTGCATACACTGTCTCCTGTTCTGGAACCCATGATCTGAATGCTAAAAAAAAAAAAAAAAAAATGTATTCTCAACCCTTACTGTGAAAATATAGCTCTCCTGAATTAAAAAAGAAAAACTAGTTTGCAGGAGGCCAAAGACTTGTGAATGTATCTTATCAAGGACAAATTTTTATGTGAATCTATTTTATTTGAGAGTCAGTATTGGGAAATACTACTTTCATAGAAGTTCCTGAGTTAATTTTTTAAAATTATTATACAGTTTATTTCTTACCAAAGTGTTTGGGGCCAGAAGTGTTTAAGATTTAGAGATTTTTTTTTTTTAATCTGAGAATATTCACATAGGCTTTACTGAAATCCCAAAATCTGAAATCTGAAACTTCTTAAGTATTATCTTAGAGCTCAAAAGGTTTTATTTTTTGCTTTTTTTTTAAACTTAATATTTTTAGATTAGGGATGTTCCACCCACGTTTTTTAAGGAATTATAGAGCACAAATGATTAAGACAAAAAGTTATTCAATAAATATTGTTTCGTTACCCAAGTGAAATATTCTTAAGATTTAATCAGTTCTGTGATTTCTATTACAGCACTTGTGTACGTTTATTTATTTAATATTTCAAAACTTCCATTCTTAAATTAGAATCATTGACTTGGCATCTTGCCCAGCTAGCTCTTGCCACTAGGGAACTCTATAATTAGTATCTAAGTTTGGTTCAAAAAATAAATCATGAAAAACTCTAGCAGTCATAAAAATAGTAATCAACAGAGAATGGCCACAACATCACTTTTGTTTCTAACCTATGTCTAACCTATTTCTCCTCCAGGACTCTGGGGTAGTGAGGAGTGTTCAGTTTTTATGCCTGGTATTTGCAAGCGAAAAATGATTTGGGTCATTGAGAAAGAAAATAATACACCAAAACAACATGGGACATGTCCCAAAGGATGGCTATACTTTAACTATAAGGTAAATTTATTTTCCAAATTTTGCTTTTGCTTCTTTTTTTACAGGTACCGAGTTTGGAAAGTAATCAAAAAGTGAGGATGGTTTTTAAAAATCATGAGTTATCCACAGGACCTGAAATGTCTTTGTCAATGTTTTGTGCATCAAGAGATTTAAGAAGTTTCCCACTTAGAAACAATTTGTAACAAAAAGATTTTGTTTATAATGAAAAGGTTTTATGGAAAGTGGCTTTCCACCACTGCTCATTTGTACACTCAGTTTTACCACTGGCACAGTCATTCATTATGCTGTGCGGTTTACTAAGTGTGATGTGTGTGCACGTACATGCCTGTGTGCAGGAAACGTGCCCATGTGTGCCTGTGTATATGGGTGCCTGTGTGTGCATGTGCCTGAGTGTCTAGCCCCTGCTCTCAATAGAGCTATAAACTCAAGAGAGCCCAGACTCCATTTGCTCCTTTTTGTGTCTTCCCTGCCTGAAACCAGCAAAAATCTCTGCCTACCTTGAGTTGACAAATTAATAACTTAGCTTGGTCAGTGTCATCTTGAGCCTCAAAACTGAAGCTTCCATGCAGAATTGAATTTAAGAAAAGAAAATTGCCAGGGGGCTATTGTAAACCAGATTTATTATTTCTGATACTGTCTTCAATTAAGGCTTAGACTTTCCCTCCACTCCTTATGTTTGTAATAAAATAATTTTATAGGCCTTAGGTGGAAGTAATTAAAATGCATCCCAAATCATAATTGTTTAACTCTTAGAGAATCAAGAACTCAAACTGTGTTATAATTTCATATCCTGACAAGCAATTGCTCTTCAATTGTGGGCAGCCAATTTCTCTTTTGTGATCTTCCTTTCATTTTTAATGTGTGAAATGAAGCCACATGGAGCCTGTACAAATCTGTTGATCATCCTTTGTGTATTGCATTAGTTGTTAAATATATATTAAAGAGAATTTACCATCTTGCCAATTTTAAAGCATTAAGCATATACATATAGCATTAACATGTATGCAGTTACTAGCATTAAGTATATACACACTGTGAAAAAAATCTCCAGATCCTTCTCATCTTAGAGAACTGAAACTCCATCTACTGAACAACTCCCTGGGCTTTTTTCCCACCTAGTCCCTGGCAACCTTTATATCTCTTTATGAATACTATTTTAGACACCTTGAGTAAATTATACAGTATTTATCTTTTGTGACTACCTTATTTTATTTAGCATAATGTCCACAAGATTCACCTATATTTTGACATATTACAAGATTTATTTTCTCTTTAAGGAAAAATAATATTCTGTTGCATGAAAAACTACATTGTGTTTATCCATTCATCCATGAATAGACATTTAGGTTGCTTCCACCAGTTGGCTGGGTTATTTCACATGTATTTCTTATTTTACTGATTTTTAAAATACATGCAATTACTATTCCCATTTTATGTATGCAAAGTCTGGTGCTAATGAAACTGTGACTGTTCTGAGGGTTTAGAGAAAATAAGTGTCAGACTGAGAATCAGCTTCATGTTTTCTGACCCTGAATCCAGTGTCTTTTTGTCCCTTTCCTATACTCACTACCATACACAGCATAGTTTTTCTCTATAAATACTCTCCTCAACTGAAAGGGGTGGTACATGCCTATAATCCCAGCACTCTAGGAGGCTGAAACAGGAAGATCAAGTTGGACCCTACCCCAGGTAACTTAGTGAGGCCCTGCTTCAAAATAGTTTTAAAAGGTCTAATTATATAGCACAGTGCAAGGGCCCTGAGTACAATCCTTAACATCGCGCGCACACACACACACACACACACACACACACAGAGAAAAGTCTTTCCTTTTTGCCCCTTGGAATTTTAGCACTTTAATCATTCATTCACTTTACTCTTAGATACTGGAAGCTCAAAAACTACCACAATGCCTTCTCATTGAGATATTACAAACCACAAAGAGAAGAAACGTCAGTAAATCAATCAAGAAAATAACTATAATTTAAATAACTGCAGTATATTAAAGAAATTTATACAATTCAAACTGGAGAGATAGCCCAGTGACAGAGTGACTACCAGACATGAGGCCCTAGGTTCAATCCCTAGCACCTCTAGTCAAGAACCCAAAAAGTTATATAATTTTATACGTGTATAACAGGACAGACCTAATTGAGCTGGTCCAAAAAGACTCATTTAAGTCAAGAGAGTAACATGCTAAGGTCATGTGGTAGAGGAGAATGTAAATTTATGAATTTATGAATTAAAGAAAGAATAAGAGCTAGACTGGGGGGAAGAGAGACAAAAGAAGTAGGCAAAGATAGTACCATGTCAAAGTTTCTGGTTTTTATCTTAACAGCAATGGAAAACTCCTGAAGGATTTTAAATTACATAGGGACAAGGGTGAGAAGGGTAGCATCCCAGTTATTGTGAAAGTCCAGGCAAAAATTAGTAGCTTGAGCTAAGGTGGTACCGGCAGAGACCATGGGACAATGAGAATGAGAGAACAAGATATTCTCTGAGATAGGGGCTATAGAGGTGACTGTCTTGGTTACTTTTCTCTTGTTGCTGGGACAAAATACCCAAAACCCAAAATTAAAAAAGGAAAAGCTTATTTAGCTCACAGTTTGTAGAGATTTCAGTCCATAATCAGCTAGCTCCAAGTCAGAGTGGCTCACAACAAAGGGCAACAATTCATGGCAGCAGAGCAACAAGAGCAAAAGAGGAGCACAGAGAGAAGATTCTTTCTGTCCCTTATATTGTATGTAGGTCACATCCACCTGGGTGTAGCACTCACACCCATAATCCCAGCATTGGACCGTGTCATTCACAAACTCTAGAAGCCTGTTTCCATGGCTGCATGAAGCTTTGGGGGGACATCCAGACTCAAACCATAATAGTGATAGAGTCAGAGAGAGGAGATCTCACTCAGATTTCAGACTTAAGTAAATGCATGCTAACTGTGTCACTTGATGTCAGCAGGAACACTGGGAAATATCACATTTAGAGAAAAGGTATTGAATGAGATTTACAAATGTTAAGCTAGAAATTATTTTGAGAAAAAATAATTCTACATTCAAAATTCATTTACAATATAGTAGGACCTCCCTAATCTACAATAATAATTAGAGGTGCATTAAACTCAAAAACAATTTTGCAAGTTAATAAGTAGACAATTTAAAATTAAGGTTGATACACTCCATTTTGCTGCCTTATTTAATTATTAATACTATAATTTTGGAGTGTGTTAGTAAATATGTTACATTTTAAAAAACAATCAACTTGTGATTATAGGAGGCTATACTATCAAGCAAATATATGGGGAAATTAATGAGCGTAGTGTTTGTCTGGAGAGATTTATTGGGCTAAGTGAACCAATGAGGTTCATTGGTATTTATGAGTGCTTCATTAGTGTGACTATCTGAGCACAAAGTGAATTCACATTAAATGATAAGACTTTCTAATAATTAGGATGTGCCACTCTTTAGAATTTGTAATTGGAAGAAATGGACAAAATGAAAAGAAGCAGATGAAAGGATAGTTGTTATAAAATTAAACTCCTTTAAAGCCAATTCAGTTTCTTTGTGAAGCAAACAAGGCAAAAGGGACCAGAAGAATTAAAAATGCATTTCCTCTCTTGGTTGGTAACTCTACTTCAGGCTAGATCAAGGTTTCTAGGTTTTATCCTAAAAGTAATAGCAAACTCTGAGGATTTAAAGAATGACATGATCAGAGCTGGGCTTTGGAAGGGATTACCTTGGCACTGTTGACATTTGGGGCTGGATGATTCTCTGTTACAGGGAAGGAGTCTGTCTGGTGCACTGTATATTGTTCAACAACATCCTTGGTGCCCTCCCCTAATGTGTAACAGCCCAGAATGTCTCCAGGTTTTGTCAAAATATACCCTGAGAGGCAAAATCACCCTGTTTAAAAAACACTGAGCTAAATCTAGGATGTCTGAGAATGTCATTTGGCAACCAGTTTAGACTTGTTTTGTGCCCTAAATGTTATAAGAGACCCTCTCTTAATGTGATATGCAAAGAACAGTAAGGCAGTTGCTCTGTTTTTAAGAAGTATTTGATGATGGAAAACTGACAAATTTAGAAATTAAAGAATTAAAAAAAAAAAAAAGGCGGGGATTTAGCTCAGCGGCGTAAGTGCCTGCTTGACAAACGCGAGGTCGTGAATTTGATCCCCGGCACACACACAAAAAAAAATTTCAGGGAAAAAAGATAATTATTCCAAAGTATGATAGGGAAGAATGTGCTATCTCTCTGTCTCTATCTCTTTCTGTCTGTCTGTCTGTCTCTCTCTCTATATATATGTATGTATATATATATATATATATATATATTTCTGTCTGTCTGTCTGTCTGTCTCTCTCTCTCTCTCATGGGTTTCTATCATAATCTAGAATTATTCTGTAACTAAGATCTTCGTGAATCAGATTTATCAATGACTGGGGTTAGCTATGCTTATCACATTGAGAGTTGAGCACGAGAGAGGCAAATTCTAGATGGAAATGCCTTTGTATAAAATCGCTCCTAACTTTTCTGACATATTGTTTTGTCTACTTTGGCCTTTCTCTTTGATTTCCCCCTTTTGATTAAATCCATTTGATCCTACCAATGTATTTAAATTCCATTAAGCCTCACAGAGCAAGAGAAACCTTATTTTTAATCCTGCCAGTCCCACTTAGTATGTATCATTCCACTTCTCATTCTGACCCATAATCAAAAATCTTATGCCATGACTCTTGCTGTAACAATGAACTCTTATGGACGAGTCCCACAACCTTTTTTGTGTTCCATTGAACATTTATAGCAGCCTTCTCCTTTTTTTGACCTCCTACTTTTTCCTTTGTAATCTTGTCCTTGCTGCTTCTTTTCTCATTGGGCTCTTTCTCCCCACCACCCCCCGGCTTTTCCCAACTGACTTTCTCAGCCACTAAATGGCTGACTCAGGGGTGTTTAGTGAGTTTCAGTAGGTGATGTGTATTGCTTTCCCAACATCCCTCTTCTGGACAAGGTGAGCAAGTATGCTTATAAGTGAACTGATTGTTGTCACTCCCAGATTTCTTTTGAGATTAAATTTGCATGCTGTCTGGCTCCTTTTTAATAACATGACTGTTTTCCATTGAGCAGAGTAAGATCCTGAATGATAAAACATATCCTTGCTTGTGCTCTGCCTGGCAAAGGTAAGCAAGTCATTGATGTGCCCTGAAAGCTCTCTTTGTCTCAGTTCAATGCCTTTGTGAAGAGCTGGAAGAAAAATGAGTTCTTTCTGCCCAAGAAAATTATGAGAATCTTTAAGGCTGATTTTCAGTATATCTGAGACATTTTTAATTCATTTAGAAAAAATACAGAAAAAAACACTTTATTTTGTTGGTTTTTGATAGTGCCTGTTAGTGATGGTACCCAGAGACCCAAGCAATCTAAAGAACTGGACAGGTGCTCTGGATTTCTGCGTTGCTGAAGGTGGGACGTTGGTGGCCATTGAAAGTGAAGTAGAACAAGGTAGAGTACTCAGTGTTTAATGGGCCAAAATAATCATTTTTATTCAAGTAGTAATTAAAATATTCAAGAGCGTTAGCATTTCCAAATCAACATTTAAAATAGTGTATTGTTGATGGCACGTAATTTTTCAGTTTGATTCATAAGGTTTTATGTCGTAACATCTATAAAAGTCAATATATTGCATTGCTTTATCAATTGCTGAACTTTAGAGGCTTGGATTTTACCAATAGCTCAAAAGAATACACTTATTTATGATCTCTGTTTCAAAATGGTTAAAATAATCACAAGTATAATCTGCTATAATTGCATGGAATAATTTTTAGATCCCTTTAGAATAAACTACACACTTTGATATTTAGGCAATTATGTAGTTTAGCTTAATTATAGTAGATAAGTCCTCTGTTATTTAAAAAAGCATTGAATGAACACTGAAAATTGCCCTGTTAATGATAGATGGAATCTCAGGTTATAGAGCTAATTTCTATCAATTTAAAACAAATTTGAAGCAAAAGTGAAAGAAACTGCATTACCTTAACAAGGACAAAGTAACAAATTCTACAATTGATTTCTAATATTTAAATATAATCAGAGCTCTAAAGAGAAATTGATGATTACCCAAATGGTTTATATGGTATTCAATTAGATAATGTATTCCTATTTTTCAGCTTTCATTACTATGAATCTTTTTGGCCACACCACTAATGTGTGGATAGGACTACAAAATGATGATTATGAGAAATGGATAAATGGAAAACCCATAGTTTATTCTAACTGGTCTCCATTTGATATAACGAATGTAAGTTATAAGTTGTTTTAAAAAATTATTTTAACAAGAGACATTGCTCAAGACTTGTTTAGTAAAGCTTATTTCTTTCAAAAATTTGTATGTATAAATTCATTTTAGTTTATTAATATGTCAACTTTTATTTGATCCCAGGTACCAAAAAAATGTCAATTTTTGGTGATATAATTTCATGTGTCAATGTAATAATTCATCATGATGATTATTTATTTCAGAAGTTATAAAGTGGTTTATGAATAAATTTACTAATTATAAATAAAAATAGTGGTGTTTTGATCTTTACAATTATGTTCTAAATAAATACTTCAATGTTATAATGTTACATTATTTTATTTTTATAACATATATATTATTTAAAGGTTCCAAATTATCATACCACCGATGTTCACAAAAATATTCCTCTTTGTGCCTTGCTGTCAAGTAATCCTAATTTTCATTTCACTGGAAAATGGTATTTAGAAGACTGTGAAAAAGAAGGCTATGGATTTGTTTGTGAAAAAATGCAAGGTAAGACATAATTGGATTTTGATTCCTTTCATTTTCTTGACCCTCTTATCTTCTATATTTGTTTTACATAGCTGTATAGCAAACAGTTCCACAGCTAACATTCTGAAGCATTTGTCCTTTGTCTTTGCATATATTTAGTCATTTAATCCCTGCTACCCTTGGACTATGTAGATGTGTTCTAAAGAAAGACTGCTAAGACCATTTGACGATAGCCAAGTTTATGCATTCACTTTAGGCCTCTTAAGTGTTTTTATTCCTTTGTTCTAGGATTATATATTTGTCTTAGTTTATTTTCTGATACTCTAATGAAAAGCCATAATGCAGTTAACAGGCTACCTTGTACAGAAAAGACCTTCATGTTGGCTCAGGGTTCTGACCCAGAATCAAGGGTCTACATCTGGCTATGGACTGCTTGCTGACAGACTCCTGAGGTGGTGCAGGACACCACATGGCAAGAGATCAGAGAGCAAGTGTATCTTCTCTCTTTCCCTGCAGAGCCATCAGTGCTTCATCATGGAGGCTTATGGAAGACTTTGTGTAAACCTAGTCACCTGCCAAGGGTCCTCCCTCTAAACCTCATATTCAGATTATTTCTACCCATTTAGTACCTTTGAATAAGGGTCAAAACATAGGCCTTTGTGAAATGCATTCAAACTATATCTAAGCCACAGTAAAGTCTAGTCAAACAAATTTTTAAATGTTACTCAGCAAATTTTTGAAAAAAATCAGGAAAATGACCAATACATACTGCTTTCTCAGAACACCAAATATAGTTGCTGTGGCTAGAAAGGAAAGGACATGCAGTGTGTTTCTGGAATCAAAGGGCTAAATCCCCAGTCAGTGATTTCTGGTGTGAAATGCCCAAGCTATATGTGCTCCTTAGCTTGAGGTTTATCTTGGCTAATAGTTATGTGGGACCCAGTTCTTGTTCAATGAGCAAAGCAATGCATCATGGCAGAAGCATGTCCAGAACAAAGCCACCCATCTTATGTCCAGGAAGCAAAAAGGAAGGAAGAAGAAAGAGTATAAAATCCCGCAATCCCCTTCAAAGGCACACTCCCAGTGACCTAAAAACCTCCCAATAGGCCTCACCTTTAAAGATTTCACCAGCTTCCTGTAGAGCCACCTTGGGGACTAAGCCTTTAATACATAGGCCTGGAAGACATTTAAGATCCAAACTATAGCACCACACAATTACAAATGCCAGTGGGGTCAATAGGTGGTAGGAATGCACTGTGAGTGACCCTGAGCCATAAAAATAAAACCTACAACTCTTGCTTTTACTGAGTACTGTATATCTGTACCACACTGCTCTGGGAGGGAACGTTTGAGTCTGGGGCTGTGTGGAACTCTGGGCAGCCTAGCACATACATGCTTACTTGGAGCATGAATACCACTTACCAAGTGTCACTCCATCCTCAGCAAAGCAGTTCCAGGAATGCTCCATTTCTGGTTCTTAATTGTCATTTAAGATAGCAGTTAGGAACTGAAAGAATATACTAAATCTGTAATAACAAGAGTAATATTGGAGGGGAAGAGCCTTGGAGGGAAAGAAAGAATATCAGCATACCATGTGCTTGCACTCTTATGAAAAACTTGGCACTGTACCTTTGGCTTACAAGCATTAAGCTATAAAAATCCTCAAGACAGTGAAATAGGTCAAAGTCTCACCATTTTACAGATAAAGAACTTGAGGCTTAAAATAATAACACACTTAAGGACTCTCAGTCAAATACGATGATTGTATTCTACTTCTATAAAAGCAATCTCTTCTTGAAATTTGCCATTATCACTTCCTTTCTTTAGTATTTTGAGGACTAACAATATAGGTGTTCTTTTGGAAGTAGTAGAGAGTAGTGGTGGTTAAAAATATTGGCCCTGAAAAGAGTGTGTGTATATATATATATATATATATATATATATATATATATATATATAAAATGCTCACTATAGTTCCTAACATATGTTGACAAATGATAGTGTCACAAATTATTATTATGGAAGTTTTATTCAACTTAACAAATTCATTGTAAATAACAATGAATATCGAAATTTTACTCCTTTGTTTGCCACATAAGTGTGTGCTCAAATTAAGTTTGAGCCTTAAAGTGCTTATCTGACTAAAAAGTAAAAGAGATATGAATAAAAAGAAAAGATAAAGGCAAAGTCAAGATCTAACCCTGCTGGTTTAGAATCTTATTTTCAATAAATCTTTCTTTTTCAGAGCAATGAGCAACAAAATCACATTGGTGAAAATCACTTATGTGTTGATATAATTTGACAAAACTAATTATCTAAGGAGAAATTCATATAGGTAAAAGTACAGAAATATAATTGAATGAGGGAAATAGTAAAGTTGATATTTGAGTCACACATAGAAAGAACTCCAATTACTTTTTTTTTAAAAGGGGTCTTGGGGAATTTTAGTGGTATCCAGGGTCTTTGCCCTAAGCTACATCCCAGTCCTATTTATTTATTTAAATTTTGAGACAGAGTCTTACTAAGTCACTAATTTTCCCAAGCTGGGCTTGAACTTGCAATCTTTATGCCCCAGCCTCCCAGAATGCTGTGGTTACAGGCATGTACCACCACACCCCACTAAATTTCAATTACTTAAAATTTTACTAATTCTTGTCATTTTGAAATAGCTACTTTTTATTACATTGATTTAGTATAAATAACCATAGACTGGGTACATAGACTGGCAAACAGACTTCTAGAAAAGGATAAACTAATAAAACACAATCCATCACAAGTTAGTTGGTAAATGGAAAAATTTCATTTTGATTTTGTTTGCAATGTGTGCTATTCCTATATGGAGGTAGCAGTTTCAGATAAAAGTCAGTTTCTTACTTTCCCACTTTCACTGTGGGAGTCTGACCAGAGTAAGAGAAGAGAGCAAGAAGTAACATTTCTTGAGTGCCTACCTGTCCAGGTACAACAGTATGTATCCTATATGCATAATTCAATGAATTCCAACCCATACCTCTCTAAGGTGGACCTCATTAATTTCTTATAGACCAGAAATTTGAGTTTAAGGAAATTAATTTATCCAAGATTACTTCAGCTAGTTAGGGACAGGGATGAGCTTAATCCTCTTTGTTTTTTTCTTTTTGACCTTATCCACACCTCAGTATGCTCCTTTGCAGGGGTTTCAAATGGAGCAAAACGAGTACACAGAGAGGAGTTCAAGTCACTTTAGATCAAGTGGTACAGAAGCTTAACTTTGTTTTCATGTTTTAGTTTTGTCTAACTCAGCCTATCCCCACGCATAGCATAATACCAGACCAAAAGGCCAAGTGCACATAGTGAAGAGGGAGCACCTGTGGACCAACGCAGGCTTGCCACCCACCTGGTCACAGCCACCGTGAGCAGGCGAACCCTGCTGCTCATGCGCTGGAAAAACTGCCTTTTGATTTATAAATCTGGACTCTGAAAGGCGGTGCCTTGATAGTAACTGATTATAGCAATTGTATGTTTGTAGTATTTATTAACTTGAGTTAAATTCCTTTTAGAATTTATACTTTAACCATGGTAACAATAATCGTACAGGGTCAGAAGTTTAAACAAGCGTTTTATCTGAGAATACGTGCTTGTAAAGTTAGCTTTGCAATGCAACCTATGACTATGCTATATTTGTTAATAATCTCTTATGAAGTATGGAGTTCCACTGGAGCCATGTGATAGGCAGTATGCAGCTACTAGAATGAAGCCTGACTAAACAGATTATCTACCAAAGAGTGACTGGTTTGGCAAAGAGTGGTCAGAGATGAAAAAGCCATAAATGATTAAGTCTATGTTTATATTTTTAAAGAAACCCATTTATTAGATTCCCTAAGTATTCTAATTCTTTAGCATGGTATGTACTTTCAGGTAAGGTCCTCATTTCAAAATAAATTCTGGAAGAAAAATTTCCTGATCAATACAAGTTATGGTGACAGGGATCTATAAGTTTTGTTTTCTCCCTTTTCATCAGATGTTACAAAAGATTTTGTTGTTCTTGTTCTAGATACTTCTGGACACCATGTAAATGCATCAGATATGTACCCAGTCCCCAATACCTTAGAATATGGAAACAGAACTTACAAAATAATTAACGCAAATATGACTTGGTATGCAGCAATAAAAACCTGCATGATGCATGGAGCAGAACTTGTCAGCATTGCAGACCAATATCATCAGTCCTTTCTCACTGTCATCCTCAACCGGCTGGGACATGCTCACTGGATTGGACTGTTTACCACTGATGTAGGTGTCCTAAGTCCTTTAGAATATCTTTGTATAATTGAATTTCACATCTACCACCTTGGTGACAAGACTTAGCCACTGAAATTAGCATGGATAATAACTTCCTAGTAATAACAGTAAATATAAGGTTTAAATAGTTGATTTACACAAAAACTGCTAACTAACCTTAGGAGCAGCCTATGACTACAAAACAAGAGTGTCCATCTTTCTAAAGTAAATATTAACTTGCTTAATTTTTAGACTTAAAGTTCCTCTAAAGTTCACTGAGTCCTGCCACATCTGTGCTTGTGAAAACTTCTTGAACTCAAGCGTTGTATTGCAGTAATTTGTTACATATCAGGGATCCCCAAGAAAAATGACTTACGCTTCCTACCTAGAAAGTAGATTGCTGGGCCAGGGATATTGCTCAGCAGCACAAGTGCCTGCCCAGCAAGAGCAAGGTTGTGAGTTTGACCCCCAGTACAAAAAGAAAGAGAAAGAAAGTAGAAAGAAAGAAAGAAAGAAAGAAAGAAAGAAAGAAAGAAAGAAAGAGAAAGAAAGAAAGAAAGAAAGAAAGAGGAAAGAAAGAAAGAAAGAAAGAAAGAAAAGAAAGAAGAAAGAAAGAAAAAAGAAAGAAAGAAAGAAAGAAAGAAGGAAGGAAGGAAGAAAGAAAGAGAAAGAAAGAAAGAAAGAAAGAAAGAGAAATTGTTAATTAATTTAGAACCTCTTGAAATTTAACATGTGGGGTTTGAGTTTTGGATTTTTGCTCTGATATTGGGATTTGGAGGGTAAGTTTTGTTTTGTTTTGTGGTATTTTTAAATAAAAATATTACACAAAGTAGTGGTAAGTAAATCCTAGTTCTACTCCCTTGTAAGCAATTTCTTATGTATCATCTAGAAAATTATCTGTGTATCCACATCATGCACATGTAGTAGAGTAATACTACTGTATACTGGGTTTTAAACACAAGTGAAATCATACCATGTAAATACTCCTTAAATTTGCTTTTCTATTTAATGTTTTTTCATAATTTTCCTCCTGATAAAAATCTCATGCATCCTTTGGAACAGTAGGATATAAGAATATACTGTGCCACAACTTATTAAACCATTCTCCTGAGAATACATGTTTATACAACGAAAAAGTATTTGTACATTTAGGATAAATTTCCAGAAATGAAATTGCTAAGCCACTTAAATTGTAATAAGTACTGCCAAATCATCCTCCAAGAGTCTGCCACCAATTATACTCCATATAATAACATCTAGCTTTTGAGTTTTGTTTTTGTTGTTTTTTGTTTTTGAAACAGGATCTTGCTATATAGTTCAGGCTGGCCTTGAACCTACTATGCAGCCTAAACTGGCTTCAAACTTCAACAATGCTCCTGCCTCAGCCTCCCAAGTGCTGAAAGTGTGAGCCGCCATGTCTGGCATTACTAGGTTTTCTTTACATTCTTACTAACATACGATATTATCAAAGTGTTAATCTTTGCCAGTGGGATGGGTTAAAGACCAATATTGTATAGTTTTTATTGTATTTTTGTATCAAAAAATGTTTTAACTTTATGCAGGCAAATTTGCTGTGTGGCCTCTGCATTTTGTATGACTTAGAGTCTCTGTATACCAAACATATAAAAAAATTAGCTAAGTTTTCTTCAACCTTTTTATGTTTTCAATCTTATCTTTGAATCTTTGATCAATTTAGAATCTATTTTGGTATGAAGAAACAAGATTTTGATCCTACTTCCCTCTGATTACTTACTCAGAAATTATGGTGGCAAGAAGCCAAGGATTCCTAAAAGCCAAAGATGTCATTTATGGCAGATATTCCTTTTTGTTAAGCTGTATTCATAAACTGTCTTATAAAAAAGTATGGAAATAAAAATCTGTGTGGGAAATATGGGATGCTTGGACAGCACTGGGTAAGGACAGCAGTCTTGCCAAGGAAATGATGACTCAATTTCCCTCCACAGAATGGTCGTAATTTTGACTGGTCAGATGGCACGAAGTCCTCTTTCACTTTCTGGAAAGATAAAAGGTCATCCTTCTTTGGTGACTGTGTTTTTGCTGACACAAATGGACGCTGGCATAGCACAGCCTGTGAGTCATTTCTGCAGGGTGCCATTTGTCATGTGCCCACTGGTAGGTACAATTATGTTCAGCTCAAAAATATGTCCTGTGTACCTACATTGCATGGTGGGTACAGGCGTGAGTACTAAGAAGTCTCTGTGTGGAAGTCTCTGGTCTCATCAGTGATGTAAGGACAAATAACTGTTACACCGGGCATGGCTTTCAAATGGGATGGCAAGTGGTGTGGGGGTTCTTAAGGAACAAATGCATGTTATCCATTTGGAGAATCACAAAATGGCTTCTTGAAGGACATGACAGTGCAGATGGCCTTGAAACACTGAGGTATAAATGAGCAATAATAGAACATGGTGAAGCATTCTTAGGAGAAAATCTTGAACAAAAATACAGGGATGGCAGGACTGGGTATGTGTGAGGTAAAACTGGTGTTCAGATTTACCTTTATCACAAGCTACAGGTAAGGGAAAGAAGAAAAATCAGATAAGAAACAAACATCAAGAAGGATGGGTAGAGGACTATGACTGAGGATGTGATTAGTTAATAATCAAGATTAACTGTGCATATAAGAATATATAATATATATTAATTCTGTTCCTAATGTACTGTAAAACCTGCTCTTCCTTTTTTGAAAACAATAAATTCATTGAGTGTCTGGGAAGTATCAGGCATTGAAGATTCTAACATTGTAAAAATGGTATCATTGTTAGCTCCCTTTATAAAGAAACCAACATGTAGGGTAATGGGCCTAGGGTAATGTAGCCACACATAGGAAGAGGTGGAGCCAGGACCTCAGCATGGCTGTGCCTGACTGCCTTTCTTGCTCTCTGATGTAATGTTCCCTCAAGTTTCCTTTATGTTATGGTGTGATACTTTACTGAATGCATTATTTTCTCACTTAGGTTTATTACCAAGTTTTTTTTTTTCTAAACCTGTGGTACTCAGCACTGCATAGAACGTATTTTATACATTTGGAAATCTCTTTGCCAGCATTGTTTTTCTGCCACTATTTCCAAGAATCACATTTTCCAGATGTCCCAACATTGTTATAAACTATGTATTAACATGCCCTGCTATGTTTAGGTAAGGATTATTTCTGCCAGAAGTGCTAAAAGCTAGCTAAAGTTTTATAATCATTTGCATTAAATCTAATCTTTCAGAGTATTATCATGAAAATCTTACTACATGTATTTATCTTGGTCTTTCATAGAATGTAATACAATGTTTATTTCAATAATGAACCCCATCTCCAGCCTGAATCATAACTGGTTTTTCTTCATAGAGATAAAATTATCTGGATACCCAATGTTGTGCTCAGAAACATCTATTCCCTGGATAAAATTTAAGAATAATTGCTACAGTTTTTCTACAGTCCTACACAGTATGAGTTTTGAGGCTGCTCATGAATTTTGCAAAAAGGAAGGTAATTCTTTTGTGATGGCAAAATGCTTTTATGTGCTCCTTCTTGACATTTCAGTAAGCAATGTGGTTTCATCATTTGTCTGATTAGTTAGTGACATTAGAAGTAATGAAAAACTATTAAAAATGCATATTAATGAGTTTCTTTGTTTGAAGAACAGCTAATATATGCAACTCAATGTCCAGTTTAGAACTTGAAAACATAAATTGATTTCTCAGCATATTTCACTTTCCCAGGAAAAAGTTCCTTTTGAATGCACTTGCATTATGAATTTTTAATGTTCTCTAAAATTAATACTGCTTTAATTTCTTAAGGACAAGCAGGTAAATTTTAATAAATACATCTTTACTTTAAAATTTTAATCAAAAATCATTTATTAATGATGGAAATTTGGGGAAAGGCGTGTATTTTAGTGGTAGATCACATACCTAGCATGTGTGAGGCTCTCATCGATCCCCCTCCCAGAGTCAAGTGCTAGCACATAAGCATAAACACACACACATACACACACCATGCTAAATAATGGAATTTTTTGACCATTATAGCCTGAACTCTACAAGTGATGATATAGAAAACATTTTTAAAATTATATGTATGTGTAAGCACAAATACTTTTTCATTTGCTGTTTTTCTCTTTTGTAGGATCTAATCTGTTAACAATCAAGGATGAAGATGAAAATTCATTTCTCCTAGAAGAGCTTTTAACTTTTGGTTCTTCTGTCCAGATGGTTTGGTTGAATGCTCAACTTGATAGTAAGTGATTTGCGAAGAGATGAGGAGAAGGCATAAATAAATATATGGCTGATAAGTCTGATGATAATGGCATCTGTGAGCAGAAAATTCTCATTGGACACATTTGCTAGGAAAAAAAAGTGGCATGAATCCTAAAGCCATTTTTCCAAAAACACCATTGTTATCTTTTTTATGCCCTCTTATCCCTTGAAATAATCCCAGAATAACAGACATCAAAACAAACAACAAGTTTAACTTTATATGCACTGCAAAGATGCCTGGCTGGAACTCTGTTCACAAAATCCATCACAGCGCCCCACAACCATACTGACCTGAAAATATTCCAGGTTCCTAAGCTTTATAAAAGCACAATAAAGTTATGGAAATGTTTCAGTGATAAACTGCACTATTAGAATTCTTATTTTCTACTCATAAATACCAGCGTTTGTAATAAAATGGAACCATGGTATTCTTTTCTTTATGTAATTGATGGTTAGTGAAAGGTACTGCTTATAAGGAAAATTATTTTAATTGGCATAGAGAGCTTGTTGCAGTGGTGTACCAGGGCAGGGAGTGAGTCTACCCTTGCAAGGAATATTTTAACCACTGACATTATTTAGAATTTCTAGCAGATGGTGATAATAATAAGCAGGCTGACTTTTAGTTAACATTATTGTTAGTTTTAAGTTCTTTTCAGACAGTGCAACCCATGCATACCTTATTGCCTAGACCCAGGATGAACTCTCCCATCACCCTACTCCCTTGGTATATTACTGGCTTGCTATTTAAAATGCACTGTAAAATTTCTTTAGAAAGTGAGTCATTTTGTAATGACATAGATGTTAGGACTTCAAAGGATACTTTCTTTACATTGACTACTTTCATTTACGAAATGACTTCTTTAAATTGGTTAAAAATTACATGGAACATTTACAATTTCAAGCTGTTACATTAAAAAAATGATACCCTAAATGAAGTAAATGAGAACAATATATCTAAAGTAAACAGAAGATTGCTCACAAGGTACCTTTATTAATACCCACGGTTTGATGTTAGGTTCATGACTGTGCTTAGTGGGGTAGGCAGATGCTTCTTCATTTCAGACTTAGAATGTGTCATAACTGTGTTCACCACTCATCGTAAGTCAGTAATTTTTTTCCACAGATGAAACCATAAAGTGGTTTGATGGAACACCCACAGACCAGTCAAACTGGGGCATTCGGAAACCAGATTTGGAGCCCCTCAAGTCCCACCAGTGCATTGTCCTGCAGATCCCCGAAGGAGTGTGGCAGTTATCCCCGTGTCAAGACAAAAAGGGGTTTATATGTAAAATGGAGGCAGGTTGGTAACATCAGAGGATAATTCTTCATTCCACCACTTCAACATTTAAAGGTTGTGTTAAATCCGTGTATTTAGAGATTATTTGATAGGACCTGAAATTATCCCCTTATTCTATAGCAAACAAGCCAGAAAAATGTACAGCTCCTTTTTTCACTGATATGAAGGAACAATTCCTACGAATGCAAAGACTGTGACTTTTTTTGTGACATCTTGGTTGTTAACTAAACAGGCAAAAAGGCTATTTAACTCAAGCAAAAAGAACTAGAATGAAAATTAGCAACTTTCATTTAAATGTTGCTACTCAGTGCTTTCTTCTGCAGCACATGTACTAAATGTTGCTACTCAAACTATTAAAATTCCACCTTCAGCCTCAAGAAATGAAACCTCTAGAGTTGGTGCATATTTTTGTGAACAAGTAGATGTAATTCTCTATTGGAAGTGTAATTTGTTGTAAAAGTCATATTTAACTTCATCTTGAACAGTATACTTAGTGTATAGTGATAAAAATTAATTTTAGAAAGATAAGCCAGAAGATTCAAGTCAGTTGCAAACAACAGCAGAGAGTTCTAAGATAGGATGTCAAGAAGGATCATAGATGGTGGGAAGGTGTTTGTAGTAATCAGAATACACTCTAGATGCCATTCTTATCAGGAAGGAGGGATTGGTATTCCCTGTGCTGCTGGAGAAGTCTTTGAAGATGAGGCTCTGGAATCTCAAAGGATGAAGGGAATTTTAGATGCTGAAACAGAGGACAAACAAAAGCAATGGTCAAAGCAATGGGAAATGAGTTAGACTGGAGTAGAAGGCTTCTGTTTGGGGTAATTGGAATACAATTGACCAGTGAGGCAGGATCCGGCCGCAGAGAGTGCCAGGCTAATAGGCTGAACTGCCTGACGGAGGAGACGGAACCGGCTGTGTGCTCTGTGGATACCTGCAACACAATGGCACTCATCTAGTGCCAGCATCAGCATGTGAAATCTCAGTGATAGAACTTTAAAAGGAGGGAACAAACAGGAAGAGAGGCCTTGGAGACTGATTAGACAGTAGGAACGAAGGGAAGAAAATCTATGGGTGTGGGCACCAGTATTTAAAACCCTAGTTTACATGAGTATTCTGTGTGAGAAACCTGACTAAAGCTAACAAATAGTAGACCTAAGTTATCACCAGACTCTAAGTATCAAGAACAAATCAGAAACACACAGTGTTTTCTTGTATGTACAGGACTTCAAAGCTTTTTATAATACACACCTCTTTTATCCTCACAGTAACTTCCCAAGGTAGTGGAGCAGTTAAAATATCACCGCTTCACAGATGAGAAAAACAGTTGTCCAAACTGAGGCCCCATCAAGGAGTACACTGCAAATTTCCTAAATGCTCCTTCTATCTCTCCCTTATCATTAAAATAAGCATCTTTTAACAGTGTTTTATAAAGAAGTACTTTTATGCACAGTTTTCAATAATTTAATGCCAAATTATATCACATTATTTTTAAATAAGTTTTTTTTTTAATTGTGGTTTGCTATTGATAACAACAGCAATGTTTCTTACACGTCCGTGTAAATAGGGCATCTAAGTGTCTCCTCCTGTTGCAGATGTATTCACTGAACTTCCTCTGGATCGTTATCTACAGCTTTCTCAGGCCTTTACCCAAATAAAAATTTCAGATTTCAAGTTTGAGATAGTCTACTTGAAATACATATGTTTGTATAATAGAAAGTCCTAAAACAGGGGCTAGCTCTCTTTTTAAGTGGGAGAATTATTCATTTCCCAAGACTCTTTAGGTAACAGAGGTAAGAAGATGCTCATTGTGAAATCCTTGCATGGAACCAGGTGGTTATCCTGGCTGGACAAAATCCACATTAGATTTTTCTTGTATTGCACCACAGTGCTGAGAATTGATAGAAACTCTTTGGCTTTAAAAATGAGGTGTGTTTGTGAGCACTTATAATAAACACTATAAATCCAGGGGCACTGACTTTTCTTATAAAGGGCCACAGAGTAAATACTTAGGCTTTAGGAACCATGTAGTCTCTGTTGCTCTAGTATTGCTTCATGAAAACAGTCATACACAATACACAAATGAATGAATTGGATGAGTTCCAATAAAACATTATTTATAGAAGTAAGTGGCCAGATTTGACCCAAATGCCATAGTTTACTGAACCCTGTTAATATGTAGTGGCATAATTTTACTGAAAACCTTAATTATAATTCTTTATTGATTTTAGATATTGGCATTGAAAAGGAGCTTCCAGGAAAAGGTAGGTTGTGACATTTTGCTTTTTCTTAGAAATAATAAAATAGAAAGTAACTCTGTGACAGTATCTCTGTTACTTCATTGTCACTGAGGTTTTCTGTTTCTTCATTGTCTTTCAGAGTCCAGTCACAGCACGGTCCCACTGGCAATCACACTGACATTGATAATAATCCTGGTCATCGCCACACTGTCCTTCTACATCTACAGGTGGAATAGTAACTTCTTCCAAAGACTTGCAGGTTTTGGCAACCCTTACTATCCTACAACCAACTTGAGTACAGTACATTTAGAAGAAAATATTCTCATTTCTGATCTTGAGAAGAATGACCAATGACTACGAAGTCTGAGAACACCTCAGCAGTGAAGATAGTAAGGAAGACTGAAGGAGTCTTGTCTGTATTTCCCTTTTACCAGATGCCCTTAGAATGTGAATAGTCTCACTACTTTAATTACTTGCAAAGTGATTAACAGTCTTTAATTATAACCATGTCACATGAATTTTGATTTATTCATTTCTGTAAACTGATCTATTGTTAAAAGGAATTTTTCAGAAAGATGGGAGGTATTAAAGGAAACTTTCATGTGTGTGAAAACTCACAAACCAATGGGAATAGCGGTTTTTGTTTTAAGAAGTTCCTACTAAAAATTGGGGGGGAATTTTAAGACTAAGATGGTGCCTATTCAGACATTTACACCCATTCAATTAAAAGAGAGAAAGATGCAGCAAAGCAGATTTTAAAATCCCATTTTATATATGAGAGAAAAAAGGTTTCTGAGAGATTTTCTGTTTGTTCTAATTTAATCATTCTCATAGCCAGGTTTGGAAACTACTAAATTCTAAGTTTAAAACATACAGGTTATGAGCTGGGCACAGAGATAGATGGCTGTAATACCAGAGATTCTGCTGAAGCAGGAGGACTGCAACTTCAGGGCCAACCTTGGAAATTTAGCAAGACTTAGTCTCAAAATAAAATATTTTTTAAAAGGCCGGGGATTCGGGCTGGGTGTTTGGACTAGCAGGTTCCATCCCCAGTACAAAAGAAAAAAAATTCACAAATTCTGGGCTCTCAACTAATTTAGGGTGATACTCATTTATATTGGGCCTGACTTCTCAAACTAAAAAAAAAAAAATTATTTTTTATTTCTGAGACACGGTCTCACTGTGTAGGTCAGGTTGGCTTCAAATTTGTAGTAATCCTCATGGCTCAGCCTCCTGAGTATAGGGATTGTATGTATTTTTTTCACGTTTCTTTAAATAAAGACATTGGTGAACAGTACACTCTAATAAGCAGCCATATAGTTAAAAAGTAGATAAAAAACTTCAATTGTTAAATGATTGTTGATACTTTAAAGTATCTTACAAATAAGCCTAAACAAACATATTAATATTTGAATACTGTTAAAACTCATGAGTTTTAAGAACTAAAGACATATAAATTCTTAGCCAGAGATATATAAAATATAACTAGAATTCAAAAGAAGAAAATTGATCTGAATTATAGATCCATTAGAACCAGGCTAAAGGACAGACTGAGAGATACTAAATAAATTACTCTCCAGTAGCAGCCTAGGTACCTTTATTATATAAATTAATTGACTTAAGTGTCCTTTGTAACATACTATGACTTCTAGGAGCCATCTCCTTTTGTGTTGGACTAGTTAGTAGATTAATGATTAAAAGTTTGATATTGTTGGTAAATAATAAAACCAAGAACTTAATCTTCCTTCATCAGTCTCTGAAAAAGAAAAAAATGGTTCCATAATCAATATTTAAGTGTACTCATTACATAGATTTTTATTGAGTTCCTATTAAAAACAAAGTGCTATACTAGAAAGTGGAGGTACTAGGGCAAGCAAGTTAGGGCATCTCAGTGTTTATAGCACTTATATTCTATTGGGGGAAGATGGACAGTAACTAAGAAGTCTATGTGCAAAAAATATCAGGTGATTATGGAAATTAAGTAAGATCCTGTGACAGAGGGAAATGGAGAATTTCAAAGCCTTCCTGAGAGTGTGCATTTTAATTATCACAACCAACTGCCTGAATGCTAGTGGGAACTAGTCACAAGGGGGAGCTCTGGGCAAAAATATGAATGAATTTCTAAATGGCAACCCAAGATCCTTAGAAATATGATTGAAGAGCATGCTCAGGGAAAGTGGACTGCGTGGCCTGGAACAGTTAGTGCAACTTCTTATAGCAGCTTTTTAACACTGCTGTGAAGGTCACACACTAGGACAACCTACTTTTACAATATTTCTAAGTCTTAGGACTTCATTTTTACAAAAGATATTATATTGTATGTGAGTTGTATATGTATGACTCACATGAATAATTAGCTTGAAGTAAACAGATGGTATAAAACTCAATTTAACAATCTGTCAAGTGAAATTAAAATTCTGTTCTTTTCAGTGGACTCAGTGAAAACTGTATCAATTAGCCTTCTAGCCAAAGCCCCACACACACACCAACTTGACAAAATATGTCATTAGGAAAGTGCTTTTGTAGAAAGAAACGGTATTGCTTCTAAGTGTTCTGTATTTTCATAGTGTTTAGTATTGCACCATATCTCCAGGGAAGCTGTGCCCCATAAACAGACCTTGCCCTCCTTTCCACTGCTGAAATTTTAGAAATAGAAAATCCTAAAAATATATTGCTTTATCATGTATGTGCATTTTCTATAATTTTTCCACATCTGTTTTAGGTCTGAACTGTATTTCATAGCTACAACATGAGAGAAAAAACCTGGATCTCAAACTTACACATAATTAATGCCTCCTCTCTTTAAAAATCAATTATTTTCTGTGATTAACCTCTCAGCATCCTTATAGATTCAGGACATAGAATGGGCTTTTCAGTTAATATCTTGAGTTCTTCTGATCCCAAAAATTTTTCTTCTGTTTCAAGTTCTGCTCCTATCACAAGTGGGTGGGATGATCTGTTTAGATAGACATTCAGCCCTTGGGTTTCTTTTCTCCTCAAAGTGACAGTTAGATATGTGAGAACTTGCTGTCTGTCTGTTACTGGGAGGAGACCGACTGCAGGTGTGTGCTACACGACGGCCACAGACAGCAGCTTTCTGACCCACTCCAGAGCTCTGCTGGCAACTGCTATGTAGTTTGAAGGTGGGATAGTTTTTATCCTTCTCTTTGATTTGGTCATATCCTGGCTGTCTGTTGCATGGTCTCATTTCCTGAGAACTGGCTGTGCCTCCCATTTGAGGCCCTGTCTGGACACTGAAGTTCTTGACTACAAGGCCACTTCACGCTCATAGTGATGAGACAATTACCTAGTAACATTAGCTACTCCATTTGTCAGGGCACACTAAATACTGTAACAAACAATCCCAAAATCTTGGAAGTGAAACACAGCAAAAATTTATTTCTCATTCATGAGCTGTAAGAAGACTCTGCTTTAGCCAGCTGTTTAGGGATCTAGGCCTCCTGTGTAATCTAGGGTGCTATCTCCTAAGGCCTCCAAAGTTTTCTAATAGATCTCCTACCTGTGAGTGACAGAACAAGTTAAATCAAAACCTATCATTGATTAATCATGTAGTATTTATGGGGTCTTTTTGCATTTTGATCTAGTTTTAACGCTAGAGATTGACCCAGGGCTTTGCCCATGCTAAGCATGTACTCTACCACTGAGCTACATCCCCATTCCCCAAGAACTTCTGGAATACATTCTCTAACTCACAGTCTTCAAATTCAGGACACATATTCTGAGGGTGCACAGTAATTTCCAAGTGATACAGGGCATGGATATTTTTAAGGATCTCAACTTCTAGAATGTTATCCTTCATGTATTGTTTCATCTTTAAAGTGACTTACCTGAGAACATCCATGCAATCAAGGTGTCATGCTGGTTCTTTTTTCTCACTTCTCTTTGCAAAAATTTTTTTTCTACCTTAGAAACTAGGAGGGGGCCATGGATTGCACTCCAAATCTTTCTATGACAGCTTACCCTGCAAAAACCCTCCAAGGTACCAAAGAGAAAATTCACAATATTGGAATGATTAAGCTTCTGAAAATAAAGGAATTATAAACTTAGAAAAAAGCTTCATGTCTTTCCATTTGTTCATACATTTTTTTTATTAAGGACGAACTAACAAGTAAGAAATGAGTTATTTGTGTCCCACGTTAATAATCAATTCATATGTATTACACAATGGAACTGCAGGAACAGTAACTGTCTTTGTTTGAGACCTTAATTCATTTTTATTACTAAAAAATTTTTTCTAGAGAAAAAAATCTGATGAAAGAAAATGAAAAAAGTATAGGTTTTTGGTAAGAACCTGACATTTTACCCTATTCAGGTGGAAAACTCATGACAAAATTATGTGCTTTATCTATCTTGGATTTCTAAGCAAATGATAAGAATAAATATTAACATACTTGTGTGAATTTAAAAAATGAAACCAGGCTTTTCCAGTCAGCGTCTTATTTGGCTCACTGGTTTGATAATGAGACTACTACTATTCAAGTAATACAAATAATAATAGGAGGAACAACATCAGAAAAAGGATGGGGTACTAATTAATTCTGTCAGAAAAAGGCTTAACAGGATTACAGGGCGCCTATTAAGTCATAGGAAATTTTAGGTAAAATGGCTTTCTTAATATCTTTTGAGTTAGAAAGCAAGTTTTTAGTTTTATACTTACAGAAAAAGAACTAATGTTGTATAAACTTTTAAATTTCCAGGAAAAAAGATTATCACAAGAATGGCATTCAGTACATAATTACCTTTGTACTGTGGTTGAAATACATCTAACGGTAACTTGTTGATAATGATTCTCAATATTGTAGTGGATTAGAAAAGGCAAATAAATCTAGATTGTTGCTCATACATGGATTTCAAATACTAACTTAGGTAAGGAATTTCAATTTTAAATCTAATATATATATATATAATATGTACATATAACTATGTTTGATGCACAACAAATGTTTATGACTCATAAAATTCTTAGAAATAAAAATGATGGCTTACTTTCAAAGAAACTAAATCTAAGTGAACATTAGCAATAAGAATTAAAAAGTCATATTTTTTTTTATAAATATTGTCTTTAGCTGCTTAGGATGCTCTAAAGCCTAATGATATTTTTGATAGTATGGATTATTTACAAGAATTTATAGCATTTATGATTTCATCTCTGTGCTTATAATTCTACATACAAAAACTTTAAATCAGAATTTTTAATTCTTTATGTTGTAAAATTTGAAGTACTGAACAATAATTAAATGCAGTTTTAAAAATTTAGCCATAATACCAACACTCAGAATAATATCAATATTCAAGGTATGCTTATATGTGGTATACTTGAAACATTTGTGTCATTTCCTGAGTCATTTCCCCCATTATAGTTACTACATTTTAAATGTTTTTAGAGAACCAATAAATGTGCCCATTAATGTTATTACATTTTAAATGTTTTTAGAGAACCAATAAATGTGCCCATTTCTGAAGTGCTAGATAAAAAAGTGACAACCTGCATATGCTTACAATGCCTGATGATGAATTCTAATTGCAGAAGAAAATCTATAACTAAAACCACAAAATGAGCCCTATGTATACCAGTGACCTTCTTTACTTAGAGTTAATTAACACAAGCACTTGCTTCTTGCAGAGCACTTTGCTATAATTTAGAACAAATTAAGGGGGAAAAAATCATCCAAGTGCTGTTTTCTTCTCACCATGAAGTTAGTGTGATGGACCAAAGTTAACTCATCTAAAATATAATCATCCATTTCTTGTAATTATGAGTAGCAATAGCATGTCTTCCTTTTTAAAAAAAGACATCCTGATTTATGCTATTTTTAATTTGCTTCCTGTGCCTCCATTTATTAGTTGAAATTGACTTCAAAATTAATATAAAATGCTCTTTTCCATTTCTTCCTGTCAGGTTCTTATTTACATTACATTTAGTGTACCTTTACCTGGATATTTTTCAAATAAATATATTTTTAATTTAATCTGACAAATTATGAAAGGACTGCTTTTATGATTCCTCCTGCCCCTCTCCCAGTCATGACATTGTGACTTTATTATTGTTTCCACATGGTGGCATGTAAATTTACTGGAGCTCCTTGGTCCCAACTAATGAAATCTTAGCCTAAGAAGTTATTTAAACTTTCCTGCTCTCACCCCCATCTTTGTAGTGCTGGGTATTGAACTCAAGGCATTGGCACCTAGCTACATCCCCAGCCCATTTTTCTTTTCTTTTCTTTCTTTTTATCTTTCTTTCTTTTTTTCTGAAACAAGGTCCCATCAAATTGCTAAGACTAGGCTTAAAATTGTCTATTTCAGCTTCCCAAAGTGCTGGGACTTCATATGTGTGCCACCATGTCTGGCTTAAACTTTACCTTCTTAGAAGACAGAACTTGGGGAAACTCAACTCATGGACTTGGAATTGAGCAGGGCTCTTGCTCCAGTCACACGGCAAATAGGAGATACAGGAAATAAGGCAGAACAAGGAAATATTCATAGAAGGTTCTAGGGAGAGTTGAGGACCTAAGAGGAAGTGTTACCTCAATGAGTCACCCAGGACTTTGGAGGCTAAGCAGGGACTTTTTCAAGACTGAGCATAGATTAATAGAGAAGTGTTTACCCAAGCTATCACCACTTGTACTCCTAATGAAGGTCTCCTCTGATCATTTACTCCCATTTTGCTCCGTATGACACCTAAAGTTGTCAAAGAAAACTTGTCTCTGCACACTAACAGAGTTTAGTGTGGGTGTGCTAGAGTAGAGCAAGGGCTCCTGGCCATGGGAAAGATTAAAGAGTTCAGGGAAATGGGGATTCACAAGGGAATCTCAGTGGAGTCCACACTGTATGTCATACTAAACTTTCCAAGAAAATGTAGGAAGAAAAGAAACATTTTGAGAAAGAAGTCCTACTTGTTTAGGTATAGCTTTACAAGACAACCTATAATTGCATATTAATAGGTAAGTTAACGTTATATTTTACTAATATCCTGCGTTTGTTACCAAAACATAGTCCTCTGTCGTTCGACCACAATGTAGTAGTTTTTGGTAGTTACACTGCTACTACTCAGACTGCATTTTGAAGCACTCATTTTCAGCTCAGTTGGAACCTCAGGGAATTAAAAAAAACACAGTCACACCAAGGGAGCATAAAAGTTAATAGATATATACTTAGCTTACACATTTTATTTTTCATTAAATCACACAAATACATATTTTTCCATTAACCTTTCGATGTTGGGAATGTGTCATTTGTTTTAAGCTTGCTTTTAGTTGCCTGGCACATAACGCATTGCTATAAGGGCTTGTTTACAGTCTTCAGTGTGTTAAAATTTTTAAATGCCTATTAGACCAATTCAGGTGCGAGCTCTAAATCATTGTAATGGTTCGCTGTATTTCAAAGTGTCTTGCTCAATAACAGAACTTTTAGATATGTATTAAGTCTTTGAAAAGGTTTCGTCTTTTTTTGTTTGTTTGTTTGTTTAATCAGTACCAGGGATCGAACTCACAACCACACACTGGCAAGGCAGGTGCTTATGCCGCTGAGCTAAATCCCCAGCCCTTTGTCTTATTTTTCATAAATGAATTTGCTTCATATGCATTTTATGTCATACAATTAAACAGTAAAATTACAGTATGTAGTAAAACTAACATAAGGAGATTTGGGGGAACACTTAACTGGCATTCAATGTGTAAACAAATCAGTGGGCACAACAGCTAGGCTGAACCTTGTTCCATAGAAGACTTGACTGGCCAACACTCCAGCTGAATCATACACTTCTTTCATTGTTGTTACTGCTTGAGGCTTACTCCAAATACAAGAAGTGAGAATTTCCCTTGGAATTTAAATCTGAAATCCACAGAGAATATATCCAAGCACAAATAATCCAAAAAGATAGAGAATAGTTTCCCTAGTCACCTGCCCAGATTGTGGCTTGATTAAACATCTCTGAAGAAGAAAAGCAAGAAGATGGTAAAGATGTGGAAGGGAGGACACAGTACCCCTTGGAAGCAAGCCAGAGACAGGCATCTACAGCAATCTAGGGCAAAGAGACCAAGCCTCTCAAAGGTCTTATGGGTATTTAGAATTCTAGGGCTCTCAGAATTCCCTCTAGTGATCAGGATGCATTATAAGACCATCTTCTTTTTTTTTTTTTTTTTTTGGTACTGACTCTCGACTGTGTGCTTGCAAGGCAGACACTTATGCTGCTGAGCTAAATCCCCAGCCCCTCATCTTCCCTTTTGTCACAAATCTAACTTCCTTTGTTCCATTTTCATGTTGACCAAAAATCCTTAGCTAGTAGATAGGTCCTTAGGGTACATTTGCCTAGTATTAAAAGAATGTCTAACTTCCCAACTTTGTATGCTAGGGTCTTATGATAATGATTGTCTAATGATAAAGAAAACAGTTTATGATTGTGGTTAAAATTCTCATTTAGCTTAAGAGAAGTGCTGATTGTGTGAATATTCTTGCCTTAAATTTCTAATTGTAAATTAGTAAACTGGTGTTGTGATGCCTTCTCCAAGTCTTGTGTATGACTCCGTTGGGGCAGTGGTGGCTTGGGAATGTTGCTTTAGAAGGGCACAGGTGAGGGAAGTCTCATTCATAAGGACATCTAGACCACAGGATCATGACAAGAACTTGCTCACAGGCAAAAAAAAAAAAAAAAAAAAAAATCAGAGAACAGAAAATAGGCTCTTCCCTTAACTCAGACACCCAAGTAAGTGAGAGTTGCAATAATGCTTTAAAATCCAAATAGTTCTGTGGACCTGGAAGCAGGGAATTGAAGCAAGGATAGGCAGGACAGGAAATTAGGAATCCAAAGGCACCATAAAAATAATTAAATACAAAGTTACCCACTTGTTTTTATTTTTTTCCAGTGGATCCTCGACATGAGAACACTTCCTCCTTTGGTCTTGAAGAGTAACAAGAAGTGGTTGTTTCTATTTTGATCTCTGCTCCTAAAAACATGCATTCTTATTAAAAGCTTTTGAGTTGCATTCCAACCTGATTAAAGGTGTAAAACAAACTTCTCTGAAAGTCACATAACCCCAGAAATAAAAAGAGAAAAATTTACATGAGCCTTTTTTTTTTTTATTACTAGTGACTGAAAAGGAGAAAAACAAGAACTAGATTACTAAGTATCTTAGTCACTTTCCTAGTCCTGGCGCAAAAACACCTGCAATTCAAAGGGGAGGCCATTTCAGTCCATAGTCCATAGGCCTCAAAACAGGACAACATGGTAGAGAGCCTTGGTGGAGAAGGGTCACTCACAGCATGGTGGACAGAAAGCAGAGAGAGAGAGAAAGGAGCTGGGGAGGTAGACCTGCCAAGCTATGTCCCTAGTCACCCATTTCCAACCACCAGAACTTACCTCCCAAGAGTAAGCCAGCAATACCATCCCCACAACCCAATTACTTCCCAAGCACATGAAATTGGGGTCTAAAGTAGATCTAAACTATAAGTTTGGATTCTAATTGCTCACATTTACTTTAAATACTAATGCTGAGTCTTTCAGCCTCATTCCTGTATGGGTACTGGCTGTTCCTCTAAGTCCACACACCACCCTTCTGCATCCTGCTCTGTGCCTGAGGTAATACATCCAAGGACATCCAGGCACTCTAGCTTCAGTTGGACCCAGCACAGTGGGAGGCCCAGAAAGGACATTTGAAGATGTTTTTTCAAAAAAGAAAAGAAAAGAAAGCTTGGGAATTTAGATCCCTGGCTCTCTCCTTGCCCTGCTATAGCCTGTCAGTGACTACATTTCTTCCCTGGGGTCTCAATGCCTGTCATTTTCCTCTCCCAATGCTATAGCATTTTCCCCATCCAGAATCACCAAAGCCACTTTTCTTCTTCAGGCCTGGAGCAGCACAGGTTCCCTACTGCATGGAGCTCCTGTTGAGCTTCCGGATCCCTTTTTGCTTCCTGTAACCTTCTCACACCTTTATAAACTTTCTTCTGCAACTACTTCCAGTGAGTCACCTCTTCCTGGAGAGGCCCTACTGACACAGCAAGCTTTCAAACCTAGACCATGCTTTTGACATTGGAATGGTTCAGTTTCACTCTTTTTATCCTCCAGCTTTCAATTTCATTTTTATATGATGCTTTCCAACACAACAGCATAAAATTCTAATTAAACACATGTTCAGCCCTACTAGATTGTAAAAGCAAGTATTGTAAATCATGACCTAGTAAGCAATTCCTGAGCTAAAATAAGAGTGGACATTGTCAAGGGGGAAAAAAAGGGTTATTATGAGCCTAAACTGTTAAATTATACTTTCATGACTGAACACAACTGTAATCCATATTATTATTTTAAATTACATGATAAAAAGCAGTCATTTATCACCTTTCCAAAACATAGTGATAATATATTACCAAATTATCTAGGGTCCTTTAATAAAGTTCTTGAATGTGATTTATAATGCACAATATAGTTTATCCTTGAGAAAGATCTACTAAAAGGTATACTTAGTCTTAAAGCTACTGAAATAAAATCTCCCTCTAATCAGCTGCCAAAAAGCTTCTGCTTCAATGCTTTGTTGATACTGGTGTCAGCAGGACATTAAAAGCTTGAAGCTTTTTATGTTTGATCAAATACTAACATTATGCTGAAGCAGAAGTATTAATTCATAAAGTGAAGCTTCCCAAATCTCTATAGCTAGCCTCCATCCACGCCCCTGCACACACACTAGAAAAGTCATATTAAATCAGGAGTTTGGGAACAAAAGAGGTGGGGATTTTGAGTGCTGAATAGACACAGAACGACTCAAGAACCAAAGGAGAGACAACTACTAAAATATATATTATAAAAATGCCAATCATATCTTTAAAAGGGAAAATAACTAGTGCTGAGAAATAAGAAAGTGACATGGTTACTATTCTCATCTTCTAATAAGAAATGCAGCAACAAAATGGTCAGAAATTTGCCCCAAATTTTTAGATAGTGTTTGGGGAAGCTGAGGTCAATCACATATTCATACTGTAGTCCTTTCCTGAATAAAATCTCTCAGCAAAGAAATTTTAAAAAACCCTCCAAACTTAAAGGAAAAAATCATTTTCTTCTGTTTTTTCTTTTTTAATTTCATTTTTCTTTCTTTTTAATTGCTTTCATTCTGGGTCCTCTAAAACAAAGTTTTTATTATGCTATCAGATTCACAGAAACACTCAAAAGAACTGATTGAATTTTAAGCATGTCTCAGAAACACACAGAAAAATGTGAACAATAAAAACAATGTTCTTAGAAGATTATTTACACATAAAAGCCTAAGATGCATTTGTGCTATGGAGTTGCCATAAATGCTAATCTCAATCATCTTTTTCATGGTTCTCCTCTCATTTTAAAAACATACACAGCCAAATGCAGAATTATTGCTTCCATCAATTTGGACACTATGGGAGCTGGAAAATCCCAAGCATCACTGCAACATTGTTAAGACATGTTATATCCTATATAAAAAAAATTATAGAAAAAGAGATATTATAGTAGCCATTGTTCATCTTCTGTTATTTGGTTCAGGATGCCTTGTAATACTTTCATTCTCTTGAATGGTTTTATTCTGTTTTGTTATGTTTGATATTATTGTGTGTGAAGCTACGCTCAACTATTTCAGAAAAAGAGACATTATGGTAGCTACTGTTAATATCCAATTGTCTTGTTGTGAAGTACTGTGTTGCTTACATTGTTCTGTTCTTATCTGCTTTGTTCTGTCCTCTTTTGTTTTATTCTCTGTAAAAAAAGACATGTTATATCCTAAAAGAGTATTTTACAATAAAAAATATTGTTTAGGAAAATAACAGCACCATTATTTCTAAGTGAGAGAATCCAGCCAAATCATTGTTCACATAGAGAAATACATGTGCATAGAGTAAAATGTGCAGGTACAAGAAGGATCATTTAGGTTTGGTTGAAAATCACATGTTATAAAGCTGAAGAAACAGAAGTTGTTTCTTGTTATTGCACAAATCTTTACCACCATAAATGTCCTGGATACTACAGGAGCCATATACATTACACCAGATAGAAAATGAATTTTACCACAGTATTATAACCAAATGTTGTTGTCAATAAAATCTAACAGAGTTTTCCAGATTAGGAACCTGAAACAGATAAGAACATGCTCCTAAGTCTACCTCATATTGTTCGTTCATTTGTTTGTTTGTTTGTTTTTGCCAGCCTTCCTCCAGTCCCACCCAAAGAGGAAGAAAATTTGCTAGACTGGTGGTCTTCTCTTGTTTGAAATTGGTACTACAAATATCCAGCAATAGATTCTGTATTAGCCATCTTTCCATCACAGAGGCAAAGTGCCCAACAAACGTAATTTAAAATTTAAAGAGGAAAGGTTCATTTTGTTTATAGTTTTGGAAATTTAAACCTATGGTCAACTGACTCCAAAGCACAAACATCATAGCAAAGGGACAAAGTAGAGGGAACTATTTCATTGTGGCAACCAGAACCAGAAAGAAGGGAAGAACCAGAGAGATCATCCAAAGGTACACCCCAAAGAACCACCTTCAGCTGGGTCCCACCTCCCAGTGGCACATTCAGCTATGAACTCATCAATTAATTTACTGATGGATATAGCATCCTTGTGACTTAATCATTTTCATGTAAATGCATGAGGCTTTTAGGGAACATTTTAGAACTAAATTATAGCAGATACTCATTTTCAGTTTAAAGATTCTTGCTAGTCCTTTACATAAATGCTCATTTCTATGAAGCTTTGGAGACTACTATAGCTGATAGCGGGTTATGTTTTGACCACATGTCATCTTTTACACTTTTCCTGACAGGAAGTTCACTTCCTATCCTTGCTTGTGGCTCAGGAACAGGTATGTGACCTAGGCTCCATCAATGAGATATATGTAGGTAAGACCAGTTCAGAAGAAAATAACATTGCCATAGGCTAAATAATGGCCCCCAAAGATATCAGGTCCTAATCCCTGGAATCTGTATTACTTTATATGGCAAAGTCTGTGTAAATGTGATTAAGGATATTGACACAGGAAGGTCATTCCACATTACTTAAGTGGGCTTTACATTCTGTCACAGGGATCCTTCTAAGAGGGTTCAGAGGGAACTTAGCACACACAGAGGTGAAAGCAATGTAGACACAGAAAGAGAGGGATTTGAAGATGTTGGTATACAAAATACTGGTAATGCAGCCACAAGCCAAAGAAAGTCAGTAGCCACCAGAAGCTGAAAGAGAAGCAACAGTGTTATGGTTTAAATCTAGAACGTACCCACAAAGCCTCATGAGTGCACAGATTGGGCTTTTGGAAGGTGACTGGGTCATGGGAACTTTATACTCATCATTGTATTAATGCATGGATGTGTTCAATTGAATGTGCCCTGAAGAGGTGGAGTCTGATAAAGAAGAGAGGTGTCAGGGGATGACCTGAAAAGGTCTATCTCCCTCCAGGCTCTTTCCTTCTCTTTCTACTTCCTGGACTCTATGATATATGAGCAGCTTTCCTCCACCAGATTCTTCCACCACACCCTTGCTCTCAGCTAACTATGTACTAAATCCTCTAAAAACCATGAGCCAAAATAAACCTCTTCTCTTTAAACTGTAGATACCTGGTATTGTGTCTCGGCAACAACAAAGTGACTAAGACAAACCGATTTCTTCCTGGTCCCTCTGGTGGGAGCATAGTTTGCCAAGACCTTGATTTCAGCCTGGTGAAACCTGATTTATGGGCTTCTAGTCTCCAGAATTGTAAAAGAATAAATTTCTGTTGTTTCAAGTAGCCTCTTTTGTGACAATTTGTTAAATATTGATAACTAACACAAACATGAACAAAGAGGCCCAACACAGAAAGCATCTGATGAAGGTAGCGGACAAATAGAGCTTTCCCTAGCTGAGGGGCCAAAATGCCAAGACTCCTTTCTAATTCACAGTACTCTGCAGGGTCTTCTCAGGACATGTGGATTAATTTGTGCCTTGATTTTGCTATATAACCCCTAATCCTTTCAACTACACTGTGACCAACGTAATCTGACTTCATGAATTGTCTTTTTGCTTGAACTAGAATGGGCTCCCTTTATCACAACTCAGAAGCATGCTATAATAATAATTATAAAAGTTTTATCTTAAACATCCTCACCTGCAGCAGATGACATGTGGGGTAACCCATTCTCCCATGTATTTATCCATGTGAAATTCAGTTAACTAAGAAGTATGGGCAGCCACAAGAGGAACAGAAAAGAGATGATACCTGAAACATTCAGTTCAACTAAAATAAATCCATTGAGTCACTGCATTCAGTCAAAAAATGAGCCAATTTGATTCCTTCCCTTTGAGGAGGCACAATGGGTACTATAAAGACTTTAGAATATTGTAAATGGATAATATAAAATTCCATCTTACAATCTTGCCCTATGTTTTTTTAAAACCTCATTCTTCTCTCTAGGGCCTCACTATTCCAAATGTAGTCTAGGTGCCTGCAGTGTCACCCAAGAACTTGTTAGAAATGTAGAATCTCAGACTTATCTGAGAACTACTGAAACATAACCTGCATTTTAGCAAGATGCCTAAGTGATTCCTATGCATATTAAATGTTGAGTGCACTTTACAAGGGGAAGAGGTAGAAGAATTTATAGAGATGGACACAGATTGAACTATGAAAAAGACATCGCAAATAAAGAAAAATACCCTACACAAAATCATAAAAGTGGCAACATACAGAACACAAGCAGAGATCATGAGTGTTTCCTTAAAAATCCTACATAGACAAATAAGGAAAAAAGAGAAATCTAAGACTGAATTGTAGACAGTCAAATTATAGGTTCCATTTTAGCCTGAGGCACTAAAGGTGATATGACCTGACTTATGTCTTAGAAAATTTAATCTGACCACCTGTATTAAGTCAATTCAGCAAATAACTGTCAACAGGGAGCAAAGCACAGTTACTCATACAAGAACAAAGTAGTCACAGTAGTGATAGGGGTGGCTGAGTTACTGGGCAGGAAAAAATAAACAGAACCTAGTACTAATTCTTCAGGAATGTAAGTGATGGAGGGGAGGGAAATTTTAAAGTAAGAGTATTTAGCTAGGAAGAGAGTAAAGTTTTTAACAAGATGAAATTGGCAAATCTGAGTCAGTCTTGTTGATTCCGATGTCACAGTGTCTTGCAGTGGTTGTGTATTTCATGATGTGAGATTAAACCAGTGCTCAGTAGAGAGGTAGAATCTGGAAAAGCATTAGGACAAATCAGTACAAAGGCGAAAAACGATACCTTAAAAATTAATGAGCTTCCCAGTCAAAACAATGTAGATGGAGAAAAGAAAGCAGCCAAGGAAAAAACCATTAAAAATACCTTGATCTAGAAGATGGATAAAGAAAGAAAAAAATACATATTACTCAGAGATCTTGGGGGGAAAAAAATCACAGAACCCAACCCTGGCACACCTAGGCAGAAAAGGATAGGTGCTTTCTCCAAGAGTGAGAGCTGGGGAAACAGACTCAAAAACAAGAGCAAACCAATAAAGCCAGAAGCTGGACTGACACAGGCCAGTATCGCTGCCTGCAGAAGGTGTTTACCATAGGCCTGGGTGACACACTTTGAGTTCTAGCTTGACTTCCATTCAGAAAATAATTTCTGATAGTCCCATGCAGAAGCTTCTGATTGACAGGGTGCAAATCACATGCTAGCACACTAGCAGGAAGAGAAAGGAGGAAAGGAGTAACAGCCTTCATCCATTCCCCTTGGGTTCTGCCTGCCACCTTAACCGCTCCCCCACATAACTAATTTCCTCAAAAAAACAAGATCCGGAAATTGACAAACATTCACTAAAGCAATAAGGAAGGAAAGACAGTAGAGAAATCAGGAGTGAAGTCTCATAGAGGAGAGAGCAGTTGTGGCGTGGTTACCATTTCAAACACAACCAGGAGACCAAAGAGGATGCGGGCAAACAGTTCACGGATCAGCAATTCAAGTCACGGGTCACTGAAAGAGGAAATAAAGTCAGTCCACTGGCAGAGAAGGTAAAAACCAAATTTTAAGAAAATGAACAGAGAAGTTGCATTAAGGGACAACACAGAAGCTGTATGTAAAATTATTCTTTTTTAAAAATGTAGAGGTGCAGAGAAACATGCACAAGAAAGGTTGTTTTAAAATAGGATATTTGGACATATTTCAGGCCAATTGGCAAGAATTTGTAAAGAAGGCAACTGAAAATTCTACAAAATGGAGTGAAATAAGATCCTAGAGGGAGGGGTGGATATCAAGGAGAAGAATATGAGAAGAAGCTAGAAGTAAGAAAGGAGTGAGGTCAAGCAAATCCCAGTGTGATTCCTTTCATATCACTTAACTAATGTATCTTTTGTTTGTAGTTCCTCCATCTTACAAGGTAGAGCTGTAACCTTAAAAAGCTGAAAGACCAGATGTTCACTTTCTCTGCCACCTTCAAGCCTAAGGCACAGAGACATGCTAGATTTATCAACTATGCACACTCACTCTGGAGTTCAGTAGTGGCAGTTACTACTCTGGTTCTATGGAATGATTCTGTTTTTGTCTGTTCCCCATCTACTACCTAGATTCATTCTCCAAGCCTGATTCTGTAGTCCTCCAGCAGTTCTGCAAGCTACTTGAAATCCTATCAGCAGAATTCTTTTCTTTTGAAATTAGTTATGTATTCTTTCTGTTGCTTGCAACTAAAAATCCTGACAGATGAAAATGTGATCATGATGACATCAGTGTAATCATGGGATACTCATAACCTACCTTAATTGAAAAGTTAAGGAAATATATTAGACAAGGTTATATCAGGAAAATAGACCCAGTAACACTTAGAGGAAACTCAGGTGCACAAAGAGCTTTTAGGAGGGCAGATGACAATGAGCAAGAAGACTACATGTGGAGAAGAAGTCTTTGTCATGCAAGATATGCATTGTTTTTCCTTCTCCAGCTAGTTGGAACATTGTACTTTTAGCATCTAAAGCTTCATCTGAAGATGCTTTTGTGTGGCTTTACTTCAGAATTTAGAGTGCCATTAAAGGGAGGGGTTGTAATCTTGCAAAAAGTAAAGGGGGAAGTAACCTGTGAAGACCAAATGGAGGGGAAGGAAACAAAAGCAACTCTGCCCAAGACCTCTTCCAAAGGAGCAGCCACAATTACATAAGCATGTCAAATAGAAATAAAGTTTATACTGGATATTAGAGGATTTCATGTCTCTAGAAGGCACAGGGAAGCAAAGGTCAGAGAAGCCTCTGTTAAATTCAAAAAGTTTAGAGATGCATGTTTGCAGAAACCACTAGTGAGGATCTCACTCTCTGCAGACCCAAGTATTTGAGGGCAAGTCTGCTCAGCCGTCTGCCATCTGCCACAGCTCACATGTTTGTCCATAGCTACAGCTGGAGAAACATGGCTTCTCTTCTACTTTGCAAAGTTTGAATGAGTGCCCCTTATTGAATAATTCTAAACTGAAACTGTGCTGGCAAGAGAGTCTGAGAAATAAAGTTTCTAAATCTCAAATCCTCCCTTAAAAGAGATAAACTAGAAGGATAGTCATGGGGAGGGTAGGAGATAATTGTTTCCCCTCGTGGTAAATTAAAAATTGGTGGTCAATTTAAACACCTAGCATAGTGCTAAGTGTAGATGGCCCACGTGAGGAAAGTTGCCACCATAAAAAGGAGACCTGGAAAGGAAGAAGTTGCAGGTTCTCCTAAGAGCTGTTGGTTCTTTTGGAGCTGTTTGTTCTCCTGGAGGAACTTGGCATGCTGGCTTCCCTGGTGTGAACTTGGCTGTTATCATCAGAGGAGCTCAGGACCATGTTGTCACTGAGAATGGCTGCAATTCACTTTGAAGGAACTCTGGTCCTTACTTTGAGAATTGCTCCCTCGCTCAAGAGAGGAAGATGTATGCTGTTCAATCTCCAGGAAAAGCTTGTCACTCTGGCTTCCTGTTATGTATTCAGCTGTTCTCATCATCAGAGACCTCATTGTCTCATCATCAGAGACATCATTGGGACCTCATTGTAGCTGAGGATGGCTGTGGTACTTTTCAGGGGAGCCCTGGTCCTTATTTTGAGCATCACTTCTTGGCTCCAGTGAACAACCCTCAACCTACTGGCACAGATCTTTCAACCTGCAGGCACAGACTTTCTAGCTTCCACCATTGATCTTTGGGCCTTCCCAGCACAGACCTGTGAAACACACTTGCATGAGTCAATGTCGTGGGCTCTAGGCATCCATTTGGACTCGTGGGAAGACAATGTCATGGGATCTAGATCTTTGGCTAGATTCATGCAGGACACTGCTATGAGATCCATGCCTTCAGCTGGATTCCTTGGGTATTGGTGTGTGGACAGATTTCCTGTACTTCTTGTATTTAACTCTTAGGTGACTATTACAAAATAATGCTATAAAGTATGTGTCCTGTATGCAAGTGTTTTCCTTGCAACCTCTGACTACAACACCCTCTGAAATCTAAAATGCCTGAATCCAACTTTTCTCTCCAATTTTCTCACTCTTCTACTGCACCTACATTTTGTAAACCAGTAACTTCATTAAGATTTTCGGGACTTTGATACCTCAGTTTTCTTCAGTCTGTTGCCTCCCTCAACATTTTCTACAAATTTCTACTTTGCTGTCTTCCAATCATAGTCTTTTGATATAAAATTCCAACTTTGTATCAGTCTACCATTTTGGTTCTTAGGTTCAAGCTGGCAGGGATCACTAGAGGGAAAAAAATTCTACACCATGAAGACTACTGTCAATAGTAGTTTATAGCCTTTAACAAGTCACATGTGAGCTGTAACTCACAGACCCACAGCTAGTGTCTAAAGCTTAATAAGATTACTCTCAAGTCTGATTTACCCCAGTTCCTCCCCATCCTACACACTTTCTAAGCAATGGCCTGTCACCTACTCCACAGAAAAAAATATTATAAACTTGGAATATCCCATCATCCCTTCTTCCTTTCCACATAAAATCTCCATGTTTACCTGTTATTACTGCTCTCCTCCCTGTAATGAAGGAGACAGCTTTCTCCCGCACAAGGCAGAACTCTCACTTATGCTCCTGATCATCTATTTCCTCATCAGTGATCATCTCTCTTGTCTAATTACTTCAAAGTCTCTCTCTTGACTCATCCCTTCACTACATGAAAATACTCAATTCAGTCAGGCGCAGAGCATATTTGTAATCCCTGCGCTGAGGAAGGCTGAGACAGTAGGACTGCAAGCACAAATCCTGCCTGGGCAATTTAGTGATACTCTGTGTCAAAATTTTAAAAAGCACAAATAAAAAGGGCTGAAGATATAGCTATAGATTGCCCCTATCTTTGATCCCCAGTACTGGGGGGGACCCTCAATTCTCACACTTTTTTAAAGGCAGGGGAAAGTTCTGTCTTTAACCCTAACTTGATCATTTCCTTTCTCTTCTCATGCACATCTACAAGACTAGTGGTCTACTATCTGTCCTAGTCTCCACCAGCGAATTTCACACTGGAGGACACTGCAGCATATTATTTCAGAGCTTAGCTTTGAGGTGATTAAGCTGGATTCAAATTCTTGTAGAAGCACTTAACTATGTAAGCTAGGACAAGTCACTTAGATGCTGCAGATTTCTGACTATTATATTAAATTTGGGATAATCATCATTTCTCAGGCATGTATGAAGAGTCTTTGGTAACACACAGTCTGACATATATAAATGTGCATCAGTATAACCCATTATTATTCCTTGAACTCTTACAATCTGGCCACCCCTATTCTACTGGAAGGATATTTTCAGTGGTCTTCCAGTTGTTAAAGCTGTACAATTTTTTGTTTTTTAAAATAATATTTTATATAGTTTCTTCAAGGAATTTACTCTTCCCTCCTAAACTCAATTTCCAAAGTGCAGCACACTAAATTCTATACTGGATTCATGCTTTTTTTCTCCCCAGATCCATACTATGAGTACCTCAAAGTCATCAAATCTTTAAAAAAAAAAATTATTTCCTCTTATATCTTCCCATCCTGCTGAGTCCCTTTTTGCCAGTTGCCTACTTCAAGAGCCTTGAATTTATCCTCTCAACTCCCACTGTACACCTTTAGATGTTGTGATGTTTTCTGACAGCTCTGGAATGTCACCTGCTCTCCTCCACTGTTGCTGTTCTAATTCAAGCCCTGGTTGAAACAAAAATATGTTATGTTAAAGGCCAATAACTCATTTACAATGTAAAATTTAAATGAAAAATAATTTGCATCATTAGTTTATCATACTAGAGTTATGGAGATCATCAAAATGATCCAAAGCAAAGACATCTGCTGCTAGGGAGTATGTGCCAGAACTTGACACAATATTGTTTTAAACTGATAATTACCTGGGAAACAGAATTGATTTTTTTATCCCATAATTTGGTGTCTGGTGACTTAAGTATCTGGCTGTTAGAGAAAATCCCACTACTATTTGGCAAACGATTTCAGACTGGATTGATTAGCCATGAAATGAATGCAAGTGATCTGCACAGCTTAAAAAATGCACTTAATAGTTTAAATATGAGATGACATTGATAGCTCTCCAAATATTGTTGATGTTCTAAAAGAGTAATTCACTAACATGTATCAGCATAATTCTTACACATTACCATTTACCACTCCATTTTTAACTTTATATTTCCAGAACTTTCTATTAATTTCCTCAATTCTTTATTGTGCCATCTTTCAAAAATCATATAAGTTAACCTACTTTATTCTCCTCTTCCAATATTTACCATTTATGTGGAGACAAAAAAATGCAGCAAGAGCACAGTATACAGTTTTAACATACATGCTAAGAATCTCAATTGTACATGGATTGATAATCATTAAAATGAGAAGTTTCTTTAGAACAATTGGGAGTGTCTAATTGTACCATAATAATTCTTATATCCCTAGCCATTTCAATAGCAGTTTACTATATTCTACACCCTTTTAAGATCTCCTTGATCATTGCTTTCTCCCCTATTCCCCTCAGTGCCATTGTTATTGTTCTAGTTAACACTCTTCACATCATTTCTTACCTAACACCATTAAGAACTTCCTAACAGCTCTTCCACTCTTACTTTTTTTTTTTTGTACTGGAGATCAAACTCAGGACCTTGCACTTGCTAGGCACTTGTGCCACTGAGCTAAACCCCAGCCCCACTCTTATTAACTTTAAATTACCCACAATTGATCATGTCATTTGACCATATTGTTGAAATGTAACAGAGTGTCACTAAGTTTCCCAGGCAGGACTTGTGCTTGCAGTCCTATCCTGCTTTCCTCAGTAGGGACTACAAACGTACTCTGTGCCTGGCTGAATTGAGCATTTTCATATAGTGAAGGGATGAAGCAAAAGAGAGACTTTGAAATTAGGCAAGAGAGATGATAACTGACATATATATATATATATATATATATATATATATATATAGAGAGAGAGAGAGAGAGAGAGAGAGAGACAGACAGACAGACAGACAGACAGACAGACAGACAGGAGGGATTGTTATTAAAATCTTTAATAATCTTCATTAGTGTGCGGAAGATAAGAGTCCAAGCTTCTTCATGCTACACACAGGACCTTGCTCAACATGGCTCCAGGTTACCATTCAGCCTCACCTTTGTCTGCTCCTACACAAGCAGCTCTCCTCCACTGCTGGGTACTCATCCACTCACAGCTCCCAAATGTATTACCTTGTGTCATGACTTCATGTCACTGTATATAACAGTCCTCCACTAGAATGCTTTTTGCCTTTAATAGCAACCTCCCCCACACCAGTGTCAATATGCTGCCCCAGACCTCCTTCTCTGGAGCAATCATATCCAAGCAAAATTAACCATGCTTTCCATTAAACTTTAACAGTCTCTATCCATTGCACTAAATTATACCAAACACAAATGTTTAAGCATAGATACACAGTAATGAACACTGAGATACATACCAAGCCCTTTTTAAGAAAGTCATGCTAAGTTGCTAAATTACCCAGGCTGGGCTCAAACTTCTAATCTTTCTGCCTCAGCTTCCCAAAGAGCTGCATGTATGTACCACCATGCCTGGCTGCATTTCATTTTCTTTTATTTTCAGACCTACTTAAACAAGGGGACTATATCCTATCCATTTTATTTTATTGCCAATACTAGTCTAAATGTGCATCAATAATAATAAATACTAAGAATTATATACTGGAACTATGTTTCAGGTGCTGATCTAAGTACTTCCTTCACTTGATTGTCACAATAACTTTATGAACTTGGCATTTTATTAATATATATATGCTAAGGATCTATATATATAGATATAGATATATCTATATATAGATATATATCCAGGCACAGAGTACATGTTCAATGAATGTTAATAAATGTTGCTCTTTTTAAAAATATATATATAGTCTTATAATCATTACTGCTGAGAGCTTCCATATACTCTTAAAACTGGAAGTTGATGGCCTTGTGCAGGGAAGGTGTATGCAATGATATGAAGTAGTTATTTGGTATGAAAGGAGCTATATCACCTGCCATTCTGAAGGTGTATGTATACTGGGCTTCACGAGTAGTTGCTTTGGCCAGGCATGGTGGTACATGCCTGTAATCCTAGCACTCTGGGGGGCTTAGGAAAAAGGATTGCAAATTTGAGCCCAACTGAGGCAATGCAGTGACAGAGAAAGACCCTGTTTCAAAATTAAAAATTAAAAATGGCTGGGAAAGTAGTGCACAGCAAAGAACCTGAGTTCAATCCCTGGCAAATACCCCCCAACCTGGCTACCAGAAAGTTCAGTAATAATCCAGTTAGTTCTCTCAACTGAAATCCAGACCTGACAAAGATAAAAAAGAGAGAAAACAAAAGGAAACAAAATAATGAAGCAGTTAAAAGTCAAAGATTTGACCATTTTCTTCCTTAGGAGAGCATCACACCTATTGTCCTATTGTCCTACATTACAAAAGGCAGTGATAGGAGGAAGATCACTTCCCAAGGAGAATGAGCAGAGCAGTGAGTGAAATCAGAGCACACTAGCACATAGACAGACAGACACACAGACACACATACTAATGCACACACAATTATACATTTGCTTTCATTCTTTTCAACTGCCAGCTTTTTGCTCCTGAATCCTCCTGTCTTGTGGATTCTGGATAACTATATATTTCATATGCAGAATTACTAACGGAGAGGATCTGATTCATCCCATTAATCACAGTAGATCCTGCTGAGCACTATCTCATTCTAGACCTGTAGAACTACATTTCAGAACACCATACAGATCTATGTTCATTATGATGTTTGTGCACTTTACTTCTAGTGTGCTCTCAATAGCTACCACATACATTTATTTGTTGGAAGGCTGTCCTCAGACTGCATGAGGCCAGCTTTTTCTTCATTCACAGAGAACAGGCAGTGCCCAGGAATCAACAGCCCTCAGGACCAACTCTGGGTCAATGATTCACAAATTTGAGAGTACAAATGCCCCAGCTCTGCAGTGAGATTGTCTGTGATGTGACCCATTTGTCTTAGATTCCCCCTTCTGCAGGGACTTTGCTTGGTACCCCATCTTTGTCTTACTTCTCCTCCTTGTGTTGTTTCCCCACTAATTTACTAGTTTATTTCTAAGTATACTTCCTTCCTCAAGAGTTCTGTGGCAGCAATACAAATTGCCTGGATTTTATTTTCAGATTCTATTCACCTGAAAACTTTGACAGAAACCTTCATTCTGCTTCCGGGGAACTCATCTCAGAAAAGACCATTGCACCTTCTGCTAACTCACTTAGAAACTGCTCCCATCTGACTGAGGCAGATGCCTATCCCTGACCCAATTAACTGGAGCCACAGTTGTAGGGCCCAGTACAACGGGGCATGGTAACCTGTGCATACCCTGGTCTTGGATTATGGCAGCCTCTTGAGTATAAGAAATGAAGAAAATCTCTCCAGAAAATGTATTTATATTCATTTTGGTAATGCCTGAAAATTTATTTACATTCATTTTGGTTTAGCCATACATATGGCAAGGTGATCACAAATTAAGGCTATAATTGTGAACCATGCATATTAAATTGAGGAAACTGAAGTGCTTTCTGTACCTGATATGAAAATGCCAATGTCTACTTTAAACTGTAAAAGACAAATACATAAGAAATAAGATTAGAAATATAGCTTTAAAAGGAAACATATGAATACATACACACTGATATGCATGTGTATATCTGCACACCACCACATATACATAAAAAGGCTTCAGAAATCAATCCTTCCCACTAAGAGCAATGCGAGGTAGAATCACATTTAAGAACCTTAACAATATCCCCTTAGTTTTCCATTAACTCCCAGAAATGTCTGGCCACCACTGCAGCAGAAACCTATTACAGTTATTTACAAGGTAGCAAAGGTACACAATTATTTAGGATTATATTCTGTTTTTAATTTTTAAATTGTTAGATATCTACCTTTCATTCTGCAAATTACATAAAGTAGCCAATAAGTGATTTATAGATTAAATTGCCATAAGAAAAATGAAGCACTTTAAATTCAGTAACTACTTAACTCACACACTGCTGTCATAATATACTAGTAACACTGTAAAACAGCCAAACAGTAAATGAAATTACAAAACATACAAAGAATCTTTGAAAGGATTGAAGATAGAAAGATGCATAAAATTCTACCCAGATTCAATTATAGTAACCTCATGTAGCATACGGTTCAAACTCAATACCCAGGAGGGTAGAGAAAGAGGGAAGAGAAATGAGAAATGGGAAGTCTTAGGGTGTCTTTCTTACAAAAGAGAGTAATTATTTCATTTCTGATAAATCTTTTCAAGCCATTTTACCACTGCTACCACTATAATGCAGGCTTACATTATTATTTCTTTATACATTTGCAAGAGTCCTGATCTATTTCTTTATCTTGATTTTCAGACCAACATCAAAACAAAATTCTAATTATTTTACTCTTTTTACTCAAAAACCTTTAATGAGATAAAAACAGCTGCCAAATCAGGTGCTTATCTACCAGCTAAATATTCAGATGGATGCAAAGAACACTGAGGAAAGAGCAGATATCTGTGGCATGTTCACAAAGAAGGCTAGCATCATTAGGATGCTATCTTCATGCAAGTTAGTCCTTAAATGCAGTTCAAATGGAAAGGTAAACAGGGTTCTTTTTTATGAACACTGACCCATCAGTTCTAAAGTTTATATGTAGGAATGAAAGGGAAAGAAATGCTAAGTTAATCTTGAAGAGGAAAAACAAGCAAGCTGTCTCACCCTACCAGAAACTGAGACTTTTCCTAAAAATATAATACATAAATTATTATGTTATAATTGGCATAAAGATTGGGATAAAAAATTTTAATGAAACTATAGAAGGAACATGGATAACGTCCCTGAATCTATAAGTGAATACACATGACAGAGGTGACATTATGAGTCAATATGGAAAGCATAATACTGGGATAATTAACTAAACAGTAAAAAGTATTCCTATTTCCCAACATATAGCAAAATGTACCTCAGGTGAAATAAAGGTCTAAATGTGTAAAAGAAACTTTTTACTGTTTGCAAGAAAATGTAGGAGAATAATGTCATCTTCGAAGCAGGAAGAATTTCTTAAACAAGAGTGAAAAGTATTACCATAACAAAGGAAGAAGTTTATATAACTGAATAAATTAAAGTTTAAAATGTCTAAAAATTAAAATAATCATAAGGAAAAAGGATAAATCTCAAATTTGGGAAATACTGTATTAGTAATACATATAACTGACAAAAGGTTTGATATCCAAAACATATCAAAAATTCTTAAAACCCAATTCAACTAAGTAAACAAAAAAGGCAAAACAGTGACTATCAATCCACAAAGAAAGAAACATAGGCAATAAACACAGGATGTTCAGCCAATTACTGACACTAACACAAAGCAATGGGAACTGGAAGTTTAAGTTAGTACAATTTTGGAGAACAGTTGACAATGTCATCCTTAGTATCTAACATACACATAATTTAGCATCTAGAATTTTTCTCCCTAGCTGAATATTCTGGAAAATCCAAAAAGTCATGTGGCAAACAGTTTCTGTATCATGTGTTCATCAAATAACATTTCTACTGTTTTATTTGATGTGGAGTTCCTCCTGTCCCATTCTTTTCTTAAGAAGGTAAGGACATGGGGTGTGGCTGGTATGAGGGAAAGGATTTGGAACACTCATGGTTGCCCTACACATAAGTATCACAGTTCAAAAAGATTATAGTAAAAAAAAAAATGATGATGACTCTCATTTGACTTGAACCTTAGATCTGCCACTCACTAGCCATCTAGCCTTGAGAAATTTTTTTAAATGTCTATACATTTCTATTTCCTTTTGTGGGTCAGATTACTAAGGCCATTTGATAACATAATCATCTGTGTTAATGAAGACAAAACATTATAGTTATCTTTTATGGAATGTTTACTTTGTGCTAGGCAATTTAAGGCTTACAACAATCTCATGAAATAAATGTTGATGTCTATTGTTTTTTAAATGAGAAAATGAATCAAATTAAGTTTCTTTCAAAAGGACACAGCTAGAAAATGGCAAGGTAAAGACACATTTGTCTGACTTCAAAACTCATAATGGAGGGCTGGGGATTTAGCTCAGTGGCTCAAATGCTTACCTGGTAAGCATAAGGTCATGAGTTTGAGTCCCAGTACCCTCCCCCCAAAAAAAACCCTCATAATGGAAAAAAGATCAATTTATTCAAGAAAAGTACCCTTAACACCCAGTCATGGTCTATAAGTATAATTTGTTACTAGAAAGAAACAAACACTGTTAGGGAAATGACTTACTACAAGAAGGGACAAAAAAATGTACAGGTTGAGACAAATGCAGTTTTCTCATTTTTCTCAGGATTTTCTCATTACCATATCACAAGGTACTGTGCAAGACTCTTATGAACATGTCTTCCTGGTAAAGAATAGAGCAGAGGAAGCATCAATAAATATAATAACTGAGAGGGGTTTATTTGAAACACATCAAGTATATATGTGCACATGGCAATAAAAAATAGAAATCTCACTGGTTACCTTTGGAGGACAGTAGGAGACTACTTCTTTATTTTCAAAATGTGTAAATAAAGAGAAACAATCAAGTATGTTCCTTTTTTATCTGTATGATCTATACCTCTCGGTAACTAAAAAGATAATACGGAAAAGTTTCTATTTAAGGAAGAATTCCCTTAAAAAAATAAAGACAACTTGATAAAATACAGTATTTTTATCTTCTAAACTGTGTGTGTGTGTGTGTGTGTGTGTGACTGAAGATAAAGTCTAGGGGTACTCTACTACCAAAGTATGATGCCAGCCCGTTTCTTTGCTTTTCTTTACTTTGTTGTTGTTGCTGTTGGAGACAGGCTCACTAAATTGCCCAAACTGGCTCAGACTTGCAATCCTAAACCTCATCCTCCCAAGTAACTAGAATTACAGCTGTTCGCCATCCCATCTGCCTTATTTTCCAATTCTTAATTAATGAACAGATCCAGGTCATCAATAGTTGATAACATTAGGAAGCAGTAAAAGAAATGATACGTATATCCTGACAGAAAAAATACAACATTTATCAAATAACATATAGCAATTAATAAATTGAATCTGAACTTCATATAGGCTAGTACTAATTCACAGAAAAATAAGAGGATTATTGGAATGAGATAAACAACACAATGGTGAGTTAATTATCAAAATTTAAGCTGCAAGAAACTTTAAATAAGCCAGGTTTTTCCGACACACAATACTAAGGGAAAGGAAAACATACTTAGATATGTCAACTGGTCTTGATTAAATGCCTTATTTGCATTTGGATTCAAACAAACTATAAAAACACAACCAAACTTTTATAAGATAATTGGGAAATATGAACAATGGTTGGATATTTAATAAGGGGAAGGAATTACTGTCAGTGTTTTGAGGTGAATAGTGTATTACGATGTTTTCAGGAGTCCTTATCTTTTAATGATGCATCCTGACATATTTACAGATAATACTTGACATTTGAGATGTACTTCAAAATAATATATGAGGATCAGAGTGTGGGCACAAGTAGAGATGGACAAAATTGTCCTGTGTTTGTAGCCATTGAAGGACAGTGATGGGAACAAGTTTATCATGACACTATTGTCTCTACCTTTTGTACAGAGCCTAAGTTTCACCATTAAAAATAAAACAAAAGTATGTTAAAAATAAAACAAAAAGTATGTTCTAGATTTCTCTTCCTCTAATTCATAGAGAAAAAAAGATTAGAGAGGAGGAACATGGTTGGGAATACAGAAGAGCTAGGTTAAGAAAAAAGGACTGTGTTTTCCTCCATGTTGAGAACCAGAGGATATGAAATAAAAGATAAATGAAGTCACATCAGATGATTTCAGCCTGCCAGGAAAGTAAGAGGCACATTAATTTCCCTTGAAAAAGCCTACAAAGAGATGAAACTGTGCTTTTGTTTCTATTTGGATAGTTTGAGTGTGTCTTCCAAAGGTTCATGTGTTAAAAGCTTGGTCCCCAGTCTAGAGATATACAAGGTGAGATCTTTAATAGATGAATCCTAGTTAGTGAGAAGTTTTTAGATCATTGGGATCATTCCCATCAGGGATTAATGTAATTCTCAAGGGATCTTAGTTAGTTTTCAAGAAAGAGTCGTTATAAAAAAGCAAGTTGAACCCTTCAAGTTCTCTCTGGCTTCCTGTGTACCCAAGTAATATCTCCCACTCACACAAACTTTTACCATGATGTCATATGTCATGTGACATAACCAAAAAGGCATCACCAAAATCAAGCAAATGTTTCCTATGGACCTTAAAAGCTGTGAGATAAACAAACCTTTGTTCTTCATGCATTACCCAATCTCAGGTATTTTGTTATAGCAACAGAAAACTAAGGTATAGTACTAAACAGGGAAATGTTTGGAGCATAATTAATAAGTCAATAAATGATTATATTGGTAAATACAATAATGTCATAATATTATACATTTCAGTGCTACAATTTCTTAGTAGGATTATCATTTCCAAACTATTTCCAGAAAATAATTCAGCATTGTTCAATTTACCTTTATCTAAGAAGTTAGGTGGTCCTGAACCATATCCTTGGGTTATGAGTCAACATTTATACAGGGCTATGTCACACTCTAATTTCCAAAGCTAAACAACTTGGCCTCTTCTACCTTCTGCTAAGGTCAGAAAAATATTTGCTTCAAAATTCAAACCTTCCCATTTTCACTATGGAACAAAGACTCCAGCAATTTAATTATTTATCAATCTAACTGCTCTTTCTTTGAAACAAATTTTGACAATGACTTTAGCTGGTTCTGAGGAAAAAACTTCCAATTACATAAGAAGAAGCAAACGTGCCACCTCACTTCCTGCCTCTTTGCCAAAATGTAGTGAACAACTGTCACTTCCAAAGTCAAAAATTGTTCTTCCCCATGTATTTCTTCCTTCCAATCATTTGTACCACTGCAATTGTTTGGTTATTCTTTTAAAGCATGCACATGTAATGGAAATGTTTCCTAGAAAATTCTTAACATGCAGGAGATAGTGTATCCCTACCCAAGGCACATAACTGATGCTGGAACACACTTCCACCAACACCAGCATTCTTTGATCTGTGACACATCCTTCTATGCCCAAATCGTACTTTTGTCTCCATCAGATATAGGCCACCAGTTGATCTGACTGGTATTTCTGGACTCTTCCATAAGTCTTGGGCGTCTGCATCTAACCTCTCTAAGATTGTCCTCATGTGCACAATGGTCACCAAACCCTCCAAGCTTCAGTTTCTCTGTCTTCTTAGAGATTCAGGATCTCTATGAGCTCTATAATTCTACAGCTTTTTGGTGTCTATGTTAGGTAATGTTAATAAACAGAAGTCTAATGTAAACCAATGGAATAGAACACAGGACACAAAAACAAACTCACTGTAAATCAGCTGTAACTATCTGATTCCTGATGAAAGGGGCAAAATATATGTTGGTGAAAAGACAGTCTCTTTAACAAATGGTATTGGATATCCAGAAAATTGAAACTAGGTCCCTATCTCTTACCTTGTATAAAAATCAATTCAAAACAATTCAAAACACCTAGGTATCAAAGACCTGAAACTTTGAAACTCTTGAAAGAAAATATAGAGGAAACAATTAAAATCATTGGTACATACAAAGGTTTCATGAATAGAACTCTTATTACACAGGAAATGACAGCAAGAATCAATAAATGAGACTACATTAAATTTTAAAACTTCTCCATGACAAAGGAAACAAGTAATAGAGTTATAAAACAACCTACAGAATGGGAGACAATCTTTGTCCACTACTCTTCCAACTAAAGACTGATATCCAAGATGTATAAAAACCTGAAAATGATTAACACCAAAAAAGAAAAGGAAAATAGAAAAACCCCAGACAGCACAATTACTAACTGGAAAAAGAATTGAAAAAACATTTCTTAAAAGAAGTACAAATGGCCAGTAAGTGCTATATAAAAAAACATTCAACATAATTAGTCACTAGGGAAATGCAAATCAAAACTATATTAAGATTCCATCTCACCCCAGTTAGAATGGCTAACATCAAGAAAATAAAAACAAGTGCTCAAAAGGACACGAGCGCAGGTAATGGAACTCTTCTACAGTGTCAGCGTGAAGATAAATTTGTCCTATCATTATGAAAATCGGTAGAGAATTCCTCAAAAAAAATATAAAGTTACCATTTGATCATTTATACTACTCCTTGGTATATTCCTGTATAAGTACCATATGCTGATTGTGCCCCTGGAGTTCCCTCAGTACATTCCTGAAAGAATTAAAGTCAACAAATTACAGGGATACCCAATAGCCATGTTTACTGTGACACAATATACAATAGCAAAGATATGAAACAACCACCTAGGTGACAGTCGATAGATGAGTGGATAAAACAAATGTGAAATACATATATATATATATATATATATATATATATATATATATACACACAATTTACCCATAAAGGAGAACAATATGATGACATTTGAGGGAAATGGATGGAAATGGAAACAATCATAATAAGTGAAAGAAACCAGAATAAGAAAGTAAAACATTGCGTATTTTCTCTGTATGAGAATGTAGGTCCAGAGAGGGTGGGGGAGACACAAAGACAGAGACTGAGAGAGAAGGAGCCACGGAGAAAGAGGGAGACAGAGAGACAGATAGAGACCATGAACCTTGAAAGAGACTATTTGAGAAGCAGAAGGGAATGGGAATGGGGAATAAAGTATATTATATGTGTGTAAAAATATGCCAAAATAAGACTCATTAGTCTCTAACTAAAATGCACTATTAAAAAATGACAAATGAGAGCTGGGGGTTTAGCTCAGTGGCACAAGCACCTGCTGGGCAAGCATAAGATCCTGAGTTCAATCCCCAGCACCAAAAAAAAAAATTTTTTTAATGACATAAGAGGCCAAAGTGCCTGCCTTGACAAACATGAGATCATGAGTTCTATCCCCAGTATCAAAAAAAATTACATAAGAAAAAAAGAGAATACATTTACCATATCCATTCATTGTCCAGTCTCTTATGTCAGTCAATGCTCTGTAAATAGTCCAGCAGAGCATTTCATCATCTGAGAAGTCTACAACTTAAAGCCTGTGGAAGAAGTTCAGTTTATTCCAACAGCATGAGTTAGTTTTGTTGTTTTTGTTTGTTTAACAAAACCTTTAGGGTCTACCTATGCCTGTGGATATAATCCTCAAGAGTTTAGTTATGACCAGGACTAAAAGCAGATCTTTATTATCATGGTGTAGCGGGAGTTACTTAAAATTTATTTTTAGATTAAGTCCTTATCTGAGCCTCCTGAGTCCTCCTTATTGCACCTGGGACATCATCATTATTGCAGTTTAAATGCATCCCATATTAGCTCTCTTCATAACACAATTCTTCAGGCAGCCAAATCTGCTTCAAATATAGTTTTCTTGTTCACATCTCAACTTGGGAGGCTGTCCCAAGGTGCCGTTCTAATGTTAAATCAGTATCATTAAAGTCTAGTAAGAATAAAATCCATACTAGGTAGTTCAATGAAAAAATCTTAATATGAGGAAGTTACTGTTACAGAAATATTGGAAAAGCTCAAAATAAATGCTAATGAAGCCACTCAAAACCCAACAACTACAAGAAGTTACTGCCAACCAAGTTGCCTGGGGGACAGGAAAAGGATGATGTTATCAGTACAGAAGCCTGAGCTACCATGTGGGAACTGAAACCTTAGAGAAAGAACCACCCAAAGGTAGCTGCAGGCACAGATGAGGTTGCTTGGTAGGAATTGGAGCACAAAGGGAAGGGCTCCCAGGTAGGAATCAAAACCACAAAAGACACAGGCTCTGCATGGCATGCTCCCAAAGAAGAGAGAATAAATATCTTGGCTTCTCCCCGCTCCAGATCCTGTCTTCCATCACACATTCCCATTGCCAGACCCTAACCAGGACTGGCTCAAAGGAGTCTGGGAAATCCAGGGTAGCACGTTGGGCTTCAAAGCAGGGGAGGGTAGAGAATGACCTTAGATAAAATAGGCAAACAACCTGTTCATGAATGGTATAATGGCCAGGCATAGTGACACATGCCTATAATTTCAGCAGTTGGGAGGCTGAGGCAGAAGGGTCACTGTGAGTTTGAGGCCAACCTGGCCTACAAAGTGAGTTCAAGACCAGTCTGAACTACATAATGAAACCCTAACTCTAAAAGAAAAAAAAATGGGACAATGAATTCAAATGACCAATAAACTTAGGAAAAGATGTTCTACTTTATTAGTAATCACGGAAGTGCAATTTTAAACCACAGAAAATTTTAAAAACCAAATGCTGATGAAAATATTTAGCAGTGAAAGTGCTTGTACACATCAGTAGGAGCATAAATTAGAAAACACATTGGTATTGTCTAATAATGTTGATGTTAAACCTACCCCCACTCCAGGAAGTCTGCTTCTAGGAATATACCCTCTGGAAATTTTAACACCGTGCATCAGGGGACAAACTACAAAAATGTTCACAGAAGGTGTTAAAGACAGAAAACCCATCATATGGAAACTGTTTAAATATCCACCAGGAAGAGAAATGTTTTATTTTAGAACGAAATGCTACGTGAAAAAGAATGAACGATAACCACCCATAATCACACAGATGAGTGTCACAGACATAATTTTGAGAGGAGAAAGAAAGAAAGAAAGAAAGAAAGAAAGAAAGAAAGAAAGAAAGAAAGAAAAGTGACCCCCCCAAAAATAAACTTAAGGCCAAAGATTTAGCTCAGCTGCAGTGTTGCTAATAGCATGAGGTCCTAGACTTAATCCCCAGCATTGGAAGAAACAAAAACAAAAAAAACTTTAAAAGGGTTTTATTTACATAAAATTCAAAAATATGAAACTTATATGTAATGTTTAAGGAGTAGATCACACATGGGAAAACTATAAAGAAAGAAATAGGCTGGGGGTGCAGCTCAGTGATAGAGTATGTGCTTAACACATATGATGCCTTGATTCCAAACCACAGAGAAAAGAACAGGAAAAGGAATGTAAAAGGAACACTAAATCATTTAGAGAAATAGTAATTCCTTTTTTGGGGGGTAAGGGTACCGGGGATAGAACTCATGACTGTACACTTAGCAAGCAAGCAAGCAAGCAAGCAAGCAAGCAAGTGCTTGAACCGCTGAGCTAAATCCCCAGCCCCAGAATAGTAATTTCTGCATACAAGTAAGGTGGATATAATCAAAGAGAGGCCTACTGTGTAGCCACATGTTTAGGTATATTTTTAATTTAAAAAATTTTAGAAGTCCTATAGGGTCATTTCCCCCTTCCACTCTAATAATAAAAAAATTATTAACACTGTGACACCCTCATGCAAGTTATATCATGTCTACTTTTCCAATTATTAGCTTTGATATGTCTTAGTTTCCACATCTATAAAATGAGGATAATAATAGTACCCACCTACTAAAGAAGAGAATACATGGGAAATTCTTAACATTATGGTCTGGTACCCAGTGGCCAGCAAATATCAATCATTTCATTCACACTACTGCCTCAGCTTGTGGTGTCCTCCCCACCTTCCTTAATCTACTAGATGCTGTTCATTGAAGGACATGTAGTCCAGTACCTGAAGACCCTCCCTCCTACCCAAGCCCATTCCCCTTCTCTTAAATTTTTAGACCTCCCATTGCCTTCATCATTTATGAAGCATTCTGCTACTGATTTATTTATCTATACAGCAAATCATGCCAGGTACATGAAACATAAAGATCAGTAAAGCTGATGTAATGTCTTCATGGAGCCTGAAGCTGAGAGAGAGAGAGAGAGAGAGAGAGAGAGAGAGAGAGAGAGAGAGAGAGAGAGATGATCTAATCCAGTTGTGTTAGATGCTATCAGGAAAAAGTGTGAGATGTTTTGTGAACCTGTCAAAAAAGTTTGCCTAGATAGTACAGTCCAGAAAGATAGATTTATTAGAGACAATGACATTCAAAGTGAGATCTGAAGGATACACTGATTTGTATTGTCATCATCAACAATAAATACAGAGATTCTGTAGCCAAGTGGATTATCAGTGTACATGTCACAATTGATATATGCTGTGAACATGTACCAATAAAAATAAAAATTGAATAAAATAGCAGCAAGTAATATATGATAAAGTGAACAAAATATGCAACATTATACTGATGTTTGGAGGGAAGTAATCAGAAGAGTCCTTCAGAGAAAGATTTATATAAAACATGAAATATGAGCAGAAACTTAAGGGAAAGTTGGTACTGAGACAAGGGAGGAGGAAAAGAAGCCTTCTGGACAGGTGTCTGGGTAGAGATGGGAAAATGCAAGACAAGTTCAGACAGCTTGCAGGAGTGATCAGAAAGTGATCCCAGAGGGATGTTAAGGGGCAAGGTTCAGATGATAGAGGGACTTGTTTTATCTTTGAGTTTTCTTTCTGTATCATGGGCTTCTTTGAGACTCTCGTGCAAATCTTGAACACCCTCTCAAAACAAAAAGTGCATTTATAAAGCTTTGTACAATTTGAGGAGTTTACAATCTCTTTGAACTTCTGGCTGGCAACCACTGCTATAAACATATAGCACTGAAAGGATTTGAGTAGAGCAATGAAACAACCCAGAGCATTCAGAGAGCATCCCCAGCCAGAGAAAATAGTAACTACAGGCAATGAGATCAACTGAGAAACTACCAAAATAAAAGATATTCCAAGCAAAAGCCCAGATGGTCCTAGGCTAAGATAGTGGCTATAGAAATTCATTCATTAAGTAGATAAAAATTTGCACAGTGCTTACTCCAGGGCAGGTCCTTTGCCCAGTGTGAGAGACATAATAATAAATAAGATATGAGTGCTTTCTTCAAGGACTCCAGGCTGGGTAAGATCAGAAAGAAAGGCAAACAGCTAAAGATAAACAGGAGATCACATCCATAGCAGGCTCTCTTAGGACCTTCCACTGTCCATTCCTTAGAGAATGTTTTGGTATCCTATCTAGGTCTTCACTAAATAGCTACAACCTGCCCTTCTTCCTGATCTCTCTCTCTCTCTCTCTTTCTCTCTGTGTCTCTCTGTCTCTCTCACACACCCACACACACCTGCAGGGCAGCTCCACTGCCCTTTGTTTTCTACTCTTGCTTTCCTTTTTCTTATTCTGTTATCACTCTTATTCTGTTCTCTCAACTGTACCTGATTAAGTTGCTACCCATTCTTGGATCCCAGCTGATATATTGTTCTACCCATATCTTTGACCTTCTCATGCATTTTGCCCTGAATTACTATGTGAGACTCAGTCTACCACAGTACTCCAATCTAACAGGGAAAGGATGTTGTTGTTTTATTATTTCTTGAGGAGTACAGTTTCTGTCTCAGTAAGTACATATTTGCTCTTCCCACTCACCTGGAAGACCAGAGCCTGGACAGAGTCAGGTGAGGCTTGGAGCAATTGCAGAAGCCTTGGCAGCTGAAATTAGCAAAGGCAAACTAGAGACATCCTCATAGAAACGCCATAGAAAACAGGATGGAGGTGCTCCAAAGTTCCCATCATATGCTCAGTAAACACTGAACTTAAAAATATAGGCCGTTCATTTCCAGACAACACAGCTCATTAGGAAACTGGCCTATTTCTGTCTACCAGGAGAGTACATGGGACTTTCAATTTCAGATTCTGTGTGAAGACTTCCACATTTCTACTAAATTATCATTAATATTAAGTGATTAAGAAAAGAGGTTCCTTGCACCTGTCAAATGGTTAAAAATTCTACTTCATCCTAATAAGTATAGTCACTGGAATAACTCTTGCTTTAATTACACGTCAAACTGCAGTTTACCATCATCCCATCTTTGTTTGCACTATCAAAGTACCTCAGACGTTGCCAAGGACAGCTGAATTCTTCAGCTGGGCATTGGCCATAGATGCCCTCGGCAGCGTAAGCGTCTGTAGGTAGGAAGTCATCTCTGACTGCGGTCGCTAGGCAAAGGACAAGGAGCGAAACCTACAGAAGCCACTCCACAGGGCAGTGACAGCTCCCAGCAAGTGCAGATCTTCTCGCCTGGCTGGTGACAAGGTGGGGCTCCGACCCAGGGCTGCTCCCTCCTCGACGCTCACTTCCGGCCTGCTCTGGGCCCAGCCCAGCCCCTGCCTCCCCACCTGCCGGCAGCGCCGACCGGAGACGCGCGCTGATTGGCCGAGAGTGGCGGGGCGGGGCCTGGCGCCGCCGAGGTCGGGCAAAGGCGAGGACCCCTCGCCTGCGGTGCGTGCTGCTCTGGCCGGAGCGGCCGCAGACGGGCGGGCGGCTCAGTCGGGATGCAGGCTCGGGATGCAGGGGCGACCCCTCGCCGCGCCGCGGGGCTCCTCGCGCTGCTCCTCCCCTACTTCGGGCTGGTGCAGCCTTCGGACCGCACAGGTAACCGCCCGCTGGGGGCCTCGACGCCGCCCACGGTCCCCGCCAGGGTCCCGGGTCAGGTCACTGTCGCCTCCCTGGAGGGGCCTGCAGCGGACGGGAGGTCTGTAGGCGAAGCGCCCCGCTGCCCTCGCGGCCCGGTGAGGAGGGCGCGGTGGGGCGCGGGAGGACAGAGGCCGCTCTGCTGCCAAAGGCACCGGGGGCCACTAAGACGAGCCGCAGCCTTCCCGGGGGCGCTTCTGTCCCTGCCCTCCGCGGCGGTCGTGGAAGTGAGAACCACTGCACCTCACCCTGCCCCTCCTCGACTCCCTCTCGCCCTCGGTCACTGGGGCCCCTCAGCGGCAAAGCAGAGCTGCCCCTTACAGCCCTAGGATTCCTGGCTTCCTTGCGCCCACGGGGCACGTCAAAAAGGAAGTCAGGTTGAGCCATCACATCAGAAGCGGCTATGACCAAGAGTCGGTTTTGATGCCCTCCACCAGCGCCTAGAATAAGGACCTTGTCTTCTCTTTTCGTTACGGGTGCCAGGTGACACCCCACCCCAGCCAGGCTGAAGGGTTCATGCAGTTGCTCTCTTGGGAACCCACTGCTTTTCACTGGCAACCAAAGCCCTTTGCTAATGCTAAGCGTGGTGCCAGCCCTACTGTCTTCCTTAGCAGCAATTGAATTTTGCTTTTACTTTCTCTTTGTGCCTTGGCAAAAAGTGCCAGGACTGGTTTTTTGATGGGTTGTTTTGTTTTGTTTTTTGCCTGCCTGCATAAATGGGCAAAGTATGGGTTTCCCCACTCATAACTTCTCTCATCTTGCCTGTATGAGGCAGGAAAAGATGGCCAGGAAGTTGTTTTTGAAAAACATCTACTGTGGCATTTACTTCTTGGCAGCCAAGTTACTATCTGGTTTAATCTGTCTTCAGAGAGCTATGGAAAAGTTTATCAGCGTATGGGTGGCATCATCTTGTCTACTTCAAGAACGTTTTAATGGACCGTAGTCTGACTTAAAACTCCATTCTCCTTTGACCCTCTGTGCTGGAAACTACCCCCAAAAGCCATTAGTAATACAGTCCTTTATTGCTGTGTTGTGCCCCACAATTCAAGGGAAAAGATCTAAGCAGCGACTAACTACAGGTGAAACAAACTAACTTTTCAATCTCTCACCTCTTGGTTTCCATGTATATCTGTTTTAGTCCTGTTATACCTCCTCCACAAAATTCAAAGTTTAATTCTTACAAACTCTGCTGTCCCTGTTCTGTCTTTTGAACCCAAAGCAAACAGCACTAGGCTCAATTCTTTTCTCTCTGCCCCACATGCCACAGGCATTTGTTTCCCTGCATCCTTCCTTACTCCTCCTAACAGCAGCTCTCGGTGGTCTCTCTCTCTCTCTCAGACCAGATTTGTACCCTTATTAGGGAAATTTCTGGAATTTTGAACACCCAGCTATTTGGGTAGCATGTTTGGCAGTGTGTCAGCTTCATGATGCTAGTGATGGCGTGCACCTTGTCATGTGGATGCAGCCAGGAGAGGGCAAGTGGTCTTGCTCACCCAAATGCTGAAGGAGCACTTCAGTCTTTGAGGATATGCCAAGTGCTTAGTTTATATTTTTGTTGCCATAGAGAGCTAACTGCTGATTCCTCAAGACTCCTGAGCTTCTCAGTGGCCCAAACACCCAGCATGTGCTTTGATGACTTTTTGACTTCGAGGATAACATCAGAGCCCCAACTGTCACTTTGGGACCTGTTTTCAGACCACTAAACCCAGACTTCTGATCCTCTCTTCCTGCACCTGTGTGCTCTGCACACTTGGTGGAGACCACAAGATTTAAACAGACTGAACAGCACCTGCTAAGATTAAAGAAAGACAGAGGAACATAATGGCAGAACAAGACTCCCTAGTTAATGTATTATGCATGAGTGCTTATACATACATTATATATGAAGACTAATAACAATTTGCCCTAAATCATATTAATACCTGTGCTGAGTGACCAGTGTGTCAAACACTGGTATTGATTACATGGTTCAAACACAGGGTTATGCCAGGCATGATGGCACATGCCTGTAATCTCAGCACTTGGGAGGCTAAGCCAGGAGGATTGCCATGAATTTGAGGTGAGCCTGGGCTACATAATGAATCCAAGTCCAGCCTGAACTACACAGTGCAACCCTGTCTCAAAAAACAAAAACACAGTACATACATTTATGGATGTTGGTGTTAAGACACTTGGCAACTTCTTAATGTTGTACCCCATGCTACTCCATACCTTTCTTTTAGTCTGCTTTCTACCAGAGAATTCCATATTGTCCCAGAACTAATAAACGTGTAGAAAATGGGAAAGAGCATTTGTAAAGCTGTCATCTAACTGTACATGCCCTGTACAAGTGATAGAATAATCTCAAACACTACTAGCAGTAGGATGCTACAATGAAATTGTGTACATCTTTTCAAGAACATGCAATGAATTTAGTAAAACCTGCAAGGCTAAGAACACTGTTGTCTCTTGGATGTGGCTTAGATATCTTATTCTCCACTGCTTTCTTCTAATGTTTAGACAGAGGAAGATCCTGGGAGAATAAGTGGCTTCACCAAGTTCCCCCCAATAACAGGTAGCAAAGGTGGTCTTCAATCAAGGGCCCCTCATTCCCTGTTCCACTATTCTTTCTACCACACTGAAACCTGTAAATAATACACTGGACAGGAGTCTGGGGATTTAGCTCAGTGGCTTAAGCACCTGTCTGGCAAGTGCAAGGTTGTGAGTTCGATCCCAGTACAAAAAAAAAAAAAATCCACTGGACTGTACAAAGGCAACTTGAAAAATATAGGATTTCAATTTGAAAAGAACGGCAAAATTACTGTTTTTCAGGCCACCTGTTAGTGGTTATAGGTCATAGACCAGAGTGCCCAAGTGTTGAACAAAGGTAATGGCCACATTTCTTGCAGGAGCAGATGCTATAATTACTGATACTTTGGAACAGTATTTATTTTGGAAAAGAAAGAGGAAATAGTTTGGAAAAAAGGTAGATTAGAGGTCTGATGAGTCGTTGAATGTGTGAGTGAAGGAAATTAGAATATATGGAAATCATAAATTCTATATTTCCCTTTTTGGCTGACTATCTCCTTAGCTGTGACCAACAAAGAGAAATTCAGAGGGTTTTCAATGAGGAGAATGAAAGATGAATGCTGCTGTATCACATGTACCTAGCTGTTTTAAAATTCAAATTTGAAAGAACTAACTTAAATCTTTAAAAGTATTTTGTTCTTCCTGTTGTTGCTGCTGTTGTTATTTAAAACAACAAAAAACTTCCATCTGAAGTTCAAACTCAGATTTACTTTCATAGTTATTTACATCATCATCAAGTTGCTATCCCCAGTATAAGAATTTTTAACTCTTCTAAAACCTGTGAATTATTATTAGACTAAGTGTTCACAGTAAGATCAGTGACTGTGAAGCAGGCATCAAAATGAAAGTGTCTTTTGGAAACCAAAATTTTATAGGTTCTTCTGCTGACCTCTGGTTCATTGATTCTGTTCTCTAAAATATCTCAGATTTACTGTCATTATCATGATGGTTTGTAATGTAACTTTTACTTTTTTTCTTGGTAAAAAAAAAATCAAATTGTTCAATTCTAATTTGTTGTACCAGATGTGAATCTTGCTCTACAAATTCAAATGTGCAAGAAATAATGCATTACTTTTACAAAAATCAAATTACATTTGATTCTGGTTTTTGTTCTACCAGGTGGACAGAACTTCAGTTTCTGCCCTCCTCAGGGTATTCCCTAACTCACATACAGTTCCTAGAAAAGTTTAGAGAAGAGTCTTTGTCTTCAGCTACCACTAGTTTTACCTTAGATTCCCGTTATCTGAACATGCTATAATCTGGTGGTTTGGAGGAATCAGGAACTCAGGGTGACATGCAAGTCAATTCCCACTCTCCCCATCTTCCTATATGTGATTCATGCTTCCTCTCGCTGGCTATAGGCTCCCCCACCCTCAAAACTCAGACCTCTATTCCCTCTTATTCATGTACCCCACTCTTCTGTCTCTACCCTCTCTTGTTTCCCAGTCTCCCCGAGACATCACAATGAATCCACTAACAGTCTAGGTGAGGTGGCCTTTAAGCAGATTTTATTTGTGCATCACCATACTGACTTGCCCTAAAGCAAAGGAGCACAAGGCCTGACTTTTATACTTGGATCTAGGGAAGGGACACAGATTGAGACATTTCATATGTAATAATAATACTCTGCCATAGTGACTAAATACAAGTGAGACAGAGCTGTGGTCCCAAATAGGCTCAGAATATCTTTTCATTGTCCATAGACTACCTGTTTAAGTAAGATGAAAACAAAAGAACATCCTTACTCTACTAAATAAGCCAGGCATACCTCTCATGGAATAGCAAAATCAAATATACCTACTACTTGCTAGTGCTTTACATGCCTTAGCTCATTCCATCCTCACAAAAACAGTGTGAAGTAGGTACTGTATGACAAGTGAGAAAACTGACCATGGAGGTCAAATAAGTTGCCCTGATCGCATGGTGAAAATGTAGAAACAGAGGCAGAATGCAAGCCCAGGCGGACTGATTCCAAAGCCTGTGCTCTGATGCACATTGCATTGCTTCCTCTGGCCATTACTGACCTCCATTCTTGTATAGATACTACAGTTGATCAAGCTCTTGGGGTGGAGCAGTCTAGTGGTGCTCAGATGGTCTTCAGCAGTAAGGGCTACCTAACTCAGAATTCTGAAATGTCTTCTTCTACTGTCTTGGCTCAGGTAATGATGTGTTCACCATTGTCAGTGAAAACACAGGCAAGTGCATCAAGCCACTGTATAAATGGATAGTAGCAAAGGACTGTGAGGAAACTGGGGATCTGTTATGGAAATGGGTGTCCCAGCATCGGCTGTTCCACTTGCAATCCCAGAAGTGCCTTGGTCTAGATATTACCCAGCCTGTGGTTACCCTGAGAATGTTCAGCTGTGACTCTAACGCCATGCTGTGGTGGAAGTGTGATCACTACTCTCTGTATAGTGCTTCCCATTTCAGGTTGGCTATGAAGGATGGATATGTCATAGCCAGCACAAACACATCTGATGTCTGGAAGAAAGGAGTCTCTGAGGAAAGCGTTTGTGCCCAACCTTACCATGGTGAGTACTGGAGAGGAACTTTGACAGATTTGCTATTGTGCTTGTTAAATGTGGCACTGAACATGCACAACTGAGTAGAAATAAAGCCCTATACTTGGGCTGGGGATTTAGCTCAGCGGCATAAGCACTTGCCTTGCAAGCACGCGGTTGTAAGTTTGATCCCCGGTACTGATTTAGAAAAAAAAAAAAAAAGCCCTATACTGGTAGCGGGGAAGCTGTTTGGTTCCTGGCACTGTGCAGTTACTTTCGGCTGCATTCTTACCGCATACCTCTAAGGTAGGTAGTATTTGCCCTGCCCTCATCCCTTCACGGGAAGTCTGTAGGAGGTTAAGTGATTTGTTAACAGTACCTCAGTCATGTTACAGTAAACTTGAGATTTGAAATTATGTGATACCTGAACATATTCCTATAGTAACATCCTAAACTCTAGGAGAAAGGAAATGTCAGATTAACAAAAAATTTTTGTACGTGCTAAAAGACAAGTGATCTAATAATACTGACCTTATCCTAAATTTAAAAAGAAATAAAAATAAATGTATTCTTTGTCTAGCTGTTTTGATATAATTGGAGTATTTTAAAAGTTACTGTCAAGTGTATTATTTTCATTTTTGCATGGTTATCACATGTCGATGTTTGTATTTATGATTCAACAGTTAAAGAGTGGAATTTTTCTTGATTGCTTCCAAAAATAAGTATCAATATTACCATGCCCTTTGCTCTGAGTCTAGGGACCAGGTTTCAATTTTCAAGTTTAAAAAGAATAAGTAGATGTATTTTTAAACCACTAAAGTAATTAGCTGTCAAGCAAGCAAATCTTTTTTCACTGTTTTTCTAAGTTGCATCAGATGTTGACATATTTAATTATCTTGAGTTCTATTACCTAACTCTTCTCTTTAAAAACTTAGTAGCTTACAGAGGTTTACCTCTTCCTTTAGAGGTCATTTTAGCTAAGTTTGGCTGTAGACTCAGGATAACAGCTTCTGCTCATTATCTGTCACAGTTTTTCTGCTAGAGGAACCTCTTTCTACTGTTGGGGGGAAAGCCAGAAAATCTGACTGTCTGGTTCCACTGTTAATTGAAAAATATTAGAGTTGGAGTGTTCCTTTTCTTCCATCCTTGACCTTTGAGTAATTAAACAAATCTGTTTCTGCTAGCTAGCTTCCTCCTGTATTTAAAGTTGTTGCTTTCTAGATACTACTTAATGGCACGTTTAAATTTCATGCTATAAATGACTATCTCTATGATGGCAACTAAGAGAAAACATAGATCCCCACAAAATGGTTTTGGAACTGGATTTAACTTGATTTATTATATTTGTTCAGAGATCAGAACACATCTCTTTTTTTGGCAGAGCTTTTTTTTTTATTTTCCTGTTATTTTGAGGGTACAGTTATAATCTTAAACTCCTTCAGTCTCTAAGGTGTCTTAATTTTAATATAACTTGTCTCCTTTTTATCCTGTGTGTTTTATTTATGCATCTATAAAAATTTTTCTCAGAAGGGAGTCCACAGGCCTCACACAGCAGCCAAAGTGAAAGCTAAGAACTGACCCAGAGCATGACCAGAGAGAGCTAAATTGAGGCCCTGCACAGCCCACCGGCATTAATATATTTTTGTACCTTTCCACATGTAATATCTGGAACATTAAATTTTTTAAAAGGCCTGAATAGTTCCAACTAATTAAGATGTACTTCATGTTTTAATTTGCACAGAGGCCGAAGCCAAAGCTTCCACCTCTTCTCTGCTCTTCTCTAGGTGACTGATATCCTCCAAGTTCTATATATCAGAAATAAATAAGACAGCCTTGAGTTTTTCTGCTTTCCTCTCCCACTGTTCAAGTTGAATCAAATATTAAATATTAGCAACCCTCGGGCTGGGGATTTAGCTCAGCAGCATAAGTGCCTGCCTTGTAGGCGTGTGGTCGTGAGTTCGATCCCTGGTACCAATTAAAGAAAAAAATATTAGCAACTCTGCCCTTTTAATTTTATGTGTGTCCCTTCCTATTCAGGACTGCTTTCTTAAATTAGGGACCTTCTCTGCTGTTCTCTCTGACTCCTGATACAGGTACCCCTTGTGTACATGTATAGAAATAAGGAAAGTAAGATACCTGAGTTTCAGTAAAGTGAAGTTCAGAGTTATCCAGCTGGCTACAGCAAAGCTAGGGATCAAAGCCAGAATTTCTTTCCCCAATTATTGTGCCCTGGATTTCCTTTTCCCCTAACCCTACCCTAAGTTATGCTCCTCTCAGAGAAAGCTTTTGTTATGTAAGTTTTGTAAATGAATTGATTTTGATTACTACCTGGATATGCATTTTGACATAAAATAGCTTAACTTGACTACCATTCTTCAAATTTTGAATGGTGAATCTTGCAGAGGAAATGGGCTTTTGGTGGAAGGATGGCAGTGGAAACCATTTTGACTACTATTGGCATGATGCTCAGAAAACCTGCCAGTCTCTTTGACCATCAAAGCCATTTTTTCATGTTATTGAAGAAATTAATTTTTTCCACATAAACTTCATCTTACAGATTTATCCTTTCATAGTAAGTTGTTGTTTCAAAGATTCTGTCAACCTGAATCAGTACATTTAGGGAAGATTGTTCTCTGAAACCTGACTAAGCTCAGAAACCCGCAGAAGTCTAACAGTAGCAAAGATGAATGGGAATAAAATTTGTAGTGAGTAATGAGCATCATTCAGTTGCTTCTTTTGTAGCTGTTGTTTGCTTATCATTCTTCAAAGTTTGAAGTTTTCAGTGAAATTTAGCTTTATGCTATGGAGGCAGAGGAGGGGAAGAAAGGAGTCAGGACTATAAAAAGAATTAGGATGTGGTATGTACATGAACCAACTCCCCATGGTGAATGTAATCATTATGTACTGAAAACATGTGTTAATAAAAATAAAAATTTCAAAAGAAAAACCCTGAGAATGCAAGCATTTTTTCCAAACCTGTCTTTGTATATCGAGGACTCTAATCAGAGAGTTCTTATCTCTATCACTCACAGCTGAGTCACTGAATACAGTATTTCACTTCACTACTCTGCAAAAATGGGGATTTCACAAGCAAATTTAGTATCTTCCCTGCTCAGCTTACAAGTTTATGGTAAAGAGCAAGCAAAAGAAATGTAATATGACAAGACTATTACAGAGACGAAAGATTTTAGAGGGGAAAAGCTCAGTAGTCCTGCAAGTCACAGTTTTTGTATTCAGGTACTATCCTCATAGTTTTGTAACAGGGAAGGGAAACTAGTCATGAGCTCTTGGGATTTTTTGTGTGGTCAGAAATAAAACATGTGATGACCACAATCCTTATAAAACAGAAAGCCAATATAGTCTTTAGTAAATGTACCCTGTTCAAAGCCATTTATGCATCATAGGGAAATAACACCTAAAGAGTTTGATCCATAAGATGTTGTTTTCAAAGAAAAAACACCTAGATTATTCTTGTCTTTCATTATATTGTTGCATAATACATTCGAAACAGTTAAATTAAGTCTCACACTTCAGTCAGGTTAACTCTTAAGAATAATTAAGGATATATGATCAAATATTGTCTTAAACACACTTTTTAAAAAAAATCTGTGAGACATTTTGAAGGAGTCTTTACCCAGTAAAGGGTAAAGAGATTTGATGACTATGATTTACATAATAACTATTACTTGATCTAAAAGTGACCAGGATTTTAAACAAATTGAGATATTGGTGACAGAAATAGTTGTCCTATAAAAACACCTTTACAAGAAAGTGATTAACCATTAAGAACTCCTCCAGCATTTCCAGGAATATTTTCTATTGGAATCATCTTTCAATACTTCTGAGCTCCAGAGAAAATGATTTCATTTGATTTAAATGAAAAGCTAAATATGCTATTTTTCTGGCCATCAACTGGTCCCATAATTGCCTCTCTGAGGCTGATTTTTCTTTTATAACTTGAATTGCTCTGCCCTAATCTCTCCAAGAATCTTTGAATACCCAGGATTCCATCAGCTCTTCCTTTTACTTCCTTAAAACCCACAGTCTAAATTCTTTTAAGCAGTGGACCTATTTGTCCATCTCTCTTACTCTACAGATGGTTCCACATGTCCACATATATCCCCTTATTGATTCTCAGGTATTTTTCTGGCCCATGTTACTGAAGAAAATGGAGGTGAACCTGTCAGAATACCCTTTCTGGTGAAGGATTGCTACCCACAGTACAGTAATGCATCTATCCTTGTTTGATCAAGCCAGGATATTTTAATATTTCATCACACCAAATGAAAGAAGCTTAGCATGAATTATATCACCAAATCCTCATGAACAGCCTTCATTATACCAACTAATGCAGAAACTGAGGCAAATAGACATTGACTAATTTACCCACAGTCATTGGGGGTTAGTGGAGAAACCAGCATTCAAGTCCAGACCTAAACAGTCAGCTTCCAGTGTTCTTTCCACACCATGTAGCCTACTTGATACCATGTTCTCATATAGGGAAAGAACACTTTCTTTAAAAAAATGTAGAAATTGACTAGCTTAAAGTGATTACCTAGTTTTTAATTCTCCTTTTCTTTACTTCCTTCCCAATCCACAGAGATATATACCAGAGATGGGAATTCCTATGGGACACCTTGTGAATTTCCATTTTTAGTTAATGGGACATGGCATCACGACTGCATTCTTGATGAAGATCATAATGGGCCATGGTGTGCTACCACCTTAAATTATGAATATGATCAAAAATGGGGCATCTGCTTAAAACCAGGTATGTATGGGCTGGTAAGCTTTATGTCTGGAAAGAAGATGATACCACTTATATAAGGCAAAAGAGAGAGGCAAGAGTTCAAGATTACTCAAAAGTGATTGTAACAAATAGCCTAAATAAGGAGTGTATGTTTGGAAAAGGAAAGAGAAATCATGTGCAGTTTTCCATTTTCTTTCAGAAGCAAATCAAGAGGAAAACCAAGATGGCTTGTGTCATGGAAGACACAGAGGAGGGAGGAACTGGATAGCACATACAGCTCAGGAAGAAGTAGAAAACGCAGGAGCAGTTAGGAAATCTGAATTTCAGAACACCGGCAGTTAGGAAATGGCAATTTCAGAAGCCTAGTCAGAGAAAAACTGACTTACAATGGAATTGAAGTATGACCAGAAGGAAATTAACCTGTGCTTTTCATGGAGAGAAGAGGAGAGATGATCAGCATGGTGGGAAGAGACAGATTGAAAAAACTGCTTTTAAAATTGTCAAAATTTAAGTATGTTTATGGCCTGAAGCTAAGAGAAAGGAGACGTATCCTTGACCCTCTCAGAATTGATGGCAGTGTTCTCTCTCTCATTCCTATGTGTTGATCATAACACTTTTTCTAGTTGCTTCTTACTAAAAGCAAACTATTCAGGGAGTGCTACAGAATTAACTGTTCTTTTTATAGATAAAAAGAGACCAACATAGAAGGAGTGACATTATTTGATATCTCACTGTGACACAGTATCTTGCCAATTAGGTGAGAATTACAGGTATCATAAGACGTGACATGTGGCAGGTCCTTAAAAATATTATTCAATATGAAATAGGTTGAAAGAATTTATAGCAATGAGAAAAAGAGAGTTCCAACCCAAATAATAGTAGTTAATATTTATATGTATCAGGTACTGCTCTAAGCTTTCAATATTTATTAACTCTTTCCAGCCTTACAGCAATCCTATAAGGTAGGTACCATGATAAGCATGGTGAGGCACACATGAATTACATGACTGACATTAGGTCACAAAACTAATAAATATCAGAGCTAGGATACAAACCTAGGAAGTCTGGCTATGAGGCTCTTGCCACGGAAAGCTAGCTATCCTGCCTCACCAAGTAGAAATCTGCTGGTATTTAGTAGTGCTGACTCCTCCTTTCTGGAATCTGAGCTTCAACTGGCAGAGTTCTGAGCAACTTGAAGAGGTTATACTGTGACAGTGAGTCTCAAAGTTCAAGACAGTGGATGGCTTGTTAGAACACAAATTTTTTTAGTCCTACCTCTAGAGATTTTTATTCTGTAAATTTGGGGTGGAGCCCAAGAATTTATAGTTTAATAGATTCCCATGTAATGCTTAGGATGTTGATCTGGGGCTGCACTTTGAGAATTACACGTCTAGGCTGAAGCCAAAGTTTTCTATACCTGGAAGCTACTGAAATATAAAAAGCCAGTATTTGCTTTGGCTATTACTGATAACAGCAGAATGTAATCAACCATATAACTATCTCATTTAATTCTCTCTATAAGTTTGGGTCAGCAATTTTAGATGGAAGTGGAGTTTAGAATTATCTAGTACAAACCCCTATTTCTCAGATGAGAGACAGCCAACTCAGGCTGATGGAATGACCTGTGAAGGTCAGACCACATTGTTAAGGACCCTGGCAGAAAACCAGGATTCCTAATTCTCATTCTCCAATGTATTTACTGCACTCTGCCTTGCTGGCTTGTCTGGAATATCTTGCTGCCTTTGACTTCCTCTCAGTAGCGGAATAGAGGTTGTTAATATATTCATATGCCTCCCCCACCCAAGTTACTTGTAGTGGAAGAAGGAAGAATGTAAGTTTCTCAAACTTGAAATCTGAGAAACCATGGAAGTTGTGTTGCATAGAAAATGCACAGCCGTCCCACCAGAAGCTTCTGGATTTATAAATAGAGAGCCTCAGTAGGAACAATGAACCTCTAGGCAGTGTACCTACAAATTCACCCTATCTTGTTTTCACCAAATGTCACAATGTCTGTTGGTATTTACACCCTAGAAAAGTGGTAGAAGAGGCAAAGTTTACTATTCTGAAGAGCAACAGAAAAAATCAGTGCTCTGATTATAGCTCTGCCTCAAACACTTGTAGGCCTTTGTTCTCTCTGTGAAATGAGGGTATTCAAAAAGAGAACCTTCAAGGACCTTTCCAGCACACAGGTCCATGATTCTACCTTCTGCTGTGTAACTTGTTACAAGAGGCCCTGTGAGGACCTCCGTCCCTCCAGATGCCCATGACACAGCCTACGCTGGTTTTTTCTTCTTGTTGGAAGCACCTGGGAGGTTTTTGAGCCAATTGTTTCAACACCTGTATCACTGATCCAGGAGACAGTTTGAAGATTCTTTGTCAAAAATTTCATATACTTTTGCATATCTATTAAAAGATGCATGATATAAATTATATATGTGCATTTATAAACCTACATATGAATGTATACATAATGTGAATTTTATAATATTATACATTTAATTATTAAAGTAAAAAGAAATTTTGTTTCTGAAATAAGATGGTCACATGTACATCTTGGGCATTTAAGCAGCGTGTCTACACATTACACACCTTGGTTTCTCTGCAATCTGTGGGGAGACTCCCAGAAGTCTGCCACCATGTTTAAGCAGACCTCTTTTCCACTAGCTTAGTGTTCTGAGACTTACACCTTCAAGCAGAGGACATGCAGGGACAAGAGTGAAAACATGCCATTATAGCTGATGGGATAAAGCAGAGTGGAAGCTTTCATCATCCTGAGTCATTTGGTGTCCTCTGACTTCAATTTCACTGTGTAACCAAAGGATCAAAATACAGTCTAAACAGGCATAATAGCAGCCACTGTTTTGGCATATCTTCCATAGGGGTATGCAATTTGAATCGCAGTACTTATAAGCATTACAAGCAATAGAAAACATCATGTCTGTACTTTATGATTAATAACTTACCTTTTTATCTCAGAAAATGGCTGTGAAGGTAATTGGGAAAAGAATGAGCAGACTGGAAGTTGCTACCAATTTAATATGCAGGCAATTCTTTCTTGGAAAGAAGCTTATGTTTCATGTCAGAGTCAAGGAGCTGACTTACTGAGCATCAAGAGTGCTGCTGAATTAACTTATCTTAAAGGTAGGTTTAACTTGCATGTAGTAGAGCAAATTGTTGAAAAAATGAAGGTACTTTCTTTTACTTTCATGTCCAGGAGTGGTATTCTGTGCATATTTTTTTTGATTCTCTTGAGATTTAAGCTTCCTTACTGAAGCTCACAAGCAAAAAGTGTACTGAATGTAAACATATTTCATATATTGAAAAATGCTGCTTCTGATAGACACCAGAGATTGATGTTCTGAAAACAATCCTAAATGGAAGGATTTGAGGGCAAAGATTGAACTTTAAACTCTTTAGAGTAGATATTTAATGAAGATAAAGCAAATGACTTTCATACTACAGAACCTCGCTGAAATGTCCTCACAGTTCAGTGAAGAAGTATAGTCCTCAGTTGTAAAGAGAGCTTTAAGAAATCTTAAAGTAGATTTAACATGGCTATGTGGAGTGGATAGGATTGTGTTTTATTTTGTTTGCAGGAAATTTTAAAATATTTAATGATGGAAATTTAAATCATATAGACCAAGAACAAAAATAAAGAGCTTATGTGTTCTTTCATATGAATTTCAGGGTCACCTTGTAATTCCAGTAATGATACCTATGGCAACCTTGATTGGAATTGCACTGAATTACAGATTAATTAGGAAGGCATTGTCTTTTCCACATTGTCTTCTCATCCATGAAAACAGCATGCTTTTCTATTTTTGATGGACTTCTGTTACATGCCCAGTGACATTCTATAACTTTTTCTGTCAAAATTTTGAAAGAAAGATTTATATATAAAAAATAAAGTTTATATATAGAAATTTCATTTTTATTTTGAAAACCAAAAACCTAAATTCTAAGTCCTTAATGATTTATTCTCTGAATGAAAAAATTAGTAGTAATCTATGATGATAATTGACTCAAACTACTAAATGCTTTTTATATATTATCTCATTTAATCTTATATAACAGCCCTATGAGGTTAGGTACAAGATACAAAAACTACAGTGAATGTTAAAATTTTTAAAATTTTTATTACAGTAAAAGAAACGTTGTCCTTAACTTCTCTCAAAATATTTTCCCTCCTTGTGAACATTATCTCTTCATTCTTGCCACTTCAAAGCAGTTGTGGAAGTCCCTTATTGTACCTTTACTTGTGCTCTTGTGGCTACCTTGATGCCTGAATTAATGCAAAGCATTTATCATTTATGGTCATTTCTTTTATCTTGGAGAAGAGCCAAAAATCACACAGTGCTAGATTCAGTGAATAAGTTGGATAAAAACACACTGTAGTATTTTTGACAAAAATTGCTACAGTGTGTATAAAGTGATCATAAAATGCAGTGAATGTTTAAATTTAAATTTTTATTTCATTAAAAGACACATTGCCTTTAATCTCCTTCAAAATATTCCTCCTCACTTTGAATAGATTAACACCATCTTGGTCTTTTACTGTAATAAAGTTTTTGAAATTAAATGTTCTATCACTCCCCATGATGTTATTGTGCTCATTTTGCACATGATTATTATGAGGCTTAAAGAAGAAATACAACTTGTACAACATCATTTGCAAATAATTAGTAGAGCCTAAATTTGAACAGTTGACCTGATAAAAACAACTTGATCAGGCATGCACCTGGATTCACCTCTTATAATACTACAAGTTCTTTGCAGGGAGAGATGGTTTCGGTTTTGTGGGTTTTTTTTTTTTTAACTTTAAGCACAAAACTTTCAGCATTGGCAGCATTTAGTAAAAACGCATACCTATTTACTAAATATTTCAGGTAAATTCTGTCAGATGATTTTATAACTACAAGTAGTTATAAGTTCTCTGAGCAAGGCTTGTTTTCCAAAGAAAATCCACATCCCAGAGATTTTATCACCAGATTAAAAAATGCTTAGAAATGGTGTCACACAGTTAAGACATTGCAGAATTAGTATTTAAATATCAACATAGAAAACTAAAGTCATTTTTTACTATGCTAATTACTCCGTATTTCTTTTTTGTTAATCATTAAAAGTCCACTGAACTTGTTTTCATGCTTTTTTTTTCAAGAAAGGCCTCCTTTCTTATGCATAGTTTTATCCTTTTTTTGTCTGTTATTTTGCAGTTAAATAATTAGAATTTCGCAATGGACATCTGTTAAATAAATCAATAGGCTAGCGTTGGTAGAATTCTATTTCAGACTTCACTAAATCTTTACCAAAAATATCACTGGGATTGTAAGATGCCAATAAATGTAAGTCTCCTAGAATATCAACATTTGGAAAATTATGATTTCAGAAAGGAGAAAAGTGTTGACGTGTGACTATCACCATGCTACAAAAATCTAACGATGCATTTGGAGGAATAAATGTTGCATGATTCTTAATGAATTGGTTTTTCTTTAATAACTTATAAAAGTGAGATGATACAGAAAAGTACTTTATTATTCTCTACTCCTGGCAAGACAGTTCATATATTTTATGTGTATTAATAATTTGAGAGGTATATCTGTTTCTAACATTTCAAGTTTCTCTTTCAGTATAAAAACTATTTAGGCATATCAATATGTTTGCTAATTTCTCAACACTCAAATTCAGAATATCTATACCTTGAGAAGAAATTTCTATTATGCGTCCCTTTACTGCAAACTTGGCATGTGTAACCATTAGATAAGGAGTAATGATACCAACAAAAATGAACCAAATAAAGACTGTAACCAAAGTGCTTGATCTGACTGGGGAAATACAGTTGTGAATATACAAAGCACAGTGAAGTAGGTTATTTCCAGTTTGAGACTAGGGAATCTATTTGCAGAAAAAAAAAATAATAAATGGAGGAAGTAGAGAAAGAAAAATGGAAGAGGTGTAAATTTTTAAAAGTCAGAAAAGGAAGATGAGAGAAAAATAAAATAAAAAATCCAATTTAAAAATTTTTAAATAAAGCTATTTAGGTAAAAGTAACAAAAAAAGAAAAGCAGAAGAAAAAACATTAAACAAACAAAAAATTCCAAAATGTAACAAAGAAAGAGAAAGGAATCTAAAAAATTCTTCCTTATCGAGGTGTTTGAGTGAGAAGTTTCTTTCCAGGACCTCTAATATTGGAATACACCAGAGATGATGAAAGTGATATAGGGGAATGAAACTCCCAACCTACTATGTCCGTGAGTTCGTGTTCTCTAAAATCGAAGAATGAATTTTAGGAACAACAGAGGTTAAGAGTAGAATATATTTATTGAGAGAAAGAAAGCTTTTGTCAGGACAGAAGGGGTCCGGAGTGGATTGCCAAGAACTCTGTCTTTTCTAGGGACTTTTATAGAGCAAAATCATGGGGTGAGACAGGTTCAAGGTTGGGGAAACTGGGATCTCGCAAGGCAGATGGGCATAAGGTGGGACATAACTATAGTTAGCCAATAAGATTAGTAGTTCAGGTAAAATTGATTAAATTGGGTACAAATGAGGATGCAAGTCATATGGAAAGAGGCAAGACTCTTCCCTATGGAGTTGGAATGGTAACTCCAGGCTTTCTCAGGGTGATAGGGAACTATTTAGAATATCAGTCCTTAGGATGTGGGTGCATTTGTTTGATC